>JAVJIF010023004.1:0-57472 GCA_038442645.1 Agave tequilana | reverse complement strand
ACACTAAAGAAATTACTCTTCGTTTTGTTTTTATGATTATAATTGACAAATATCAGATATTTGCAACTCTCTCTTGTTCTCTCTCAGCAAAACTCGAAGAAAGTATTATTCTTTTCGTTTTTAGGGTCTATAGTTTTCTGTGTCTCTTGACTTCTAGCCATGACTCAGTGACACTATTAATTTACTTTATCACCAACTAAGCAACCTCATGCAGTGATTATATTCCAATTTTTCTAGCAAAAAGAAAGAAAAAAAAAGTATATTCCAATTTATTGGTGGGTGTTGGTTCAAGTGTAGCATCAGAGGGAATCTTGATCAGAAATACAAGGGCACACTATTCAAGCCTTGATGCACAAAAACCAATGTTTGACTGTTTGTATAACCTAGTTGTGATCACATAAAGCAGGAGCAGGAGCAGGAGCGGAGCAACGGAGCATCTAATAGATTTTAAATAATTTATCTCATTAAAGATGTTTCTCTATTGTCACAAAAAAAAAAAAATTCCACACTTGTTTCTGTTAAACTCCTTGTCAATATTTTATATTCTAACAATTTCCTCCATTAACGTAAACTTACTTTCTAAGGTTACAGAAGAAACCTCTGAAATTCAAGAGATATACTGGCAACTGTGCACGTATATCTTAAAATTCAAGGAGATAAATACTAAAAATACCCTAATGTGATTGTCAGCATCTAATCGCAATTTTAAGATAATAAATTGCCCATCTTCCCCCATGCGAGGAGAATTTTTTTAGGGTTTCAGGTTTGGCTCATGAGCCCTCGTGATAATCAAGTTTCTTATTTTAGGGTTAATGTTGGGGTTAGAGAGCTCCATGTGAAATTTGGAATTCGCGAGGCTTCAACGGGGATCATGAGCAATTTAGTCTAATAGTTTGATCCTGATTAGTTGCAAAGAAATATAAAAACCGAAGAAAACTTCTTCTACACTGTCTTGTCTCATCTCTTCTTCGCCAACAATCATACAATTTTTTTTTTTTTTTTTAACATGACAGTCAAATAATTATGTACAATCAATTTGCAAAAATAGATTATCTTCACTTATGAGGATTAGGATGGCTAATTATTATACCATTATGTTGAAGCAATTTGCAATCTCTCCACTGATGAGAATTAGCATGCCTTGGTAGTACTCAAGGTTGCATGGGAGCCAATTTGAATATTGGATATAATACTGATACGTGAATTGTAAAAATTGATAATTCATTAATACATTTTATATATAATAATTAAGTAATATTATTTATATATTTATATATGTAATTATAATTATGATATTTTATAATTTAATATTAGCGCAAATGATGTTTGAGGAATTTTGGACTAGGTTATAAGGAGAAACTGTAGAAAATTAATGGGTTAATGGAGTTAAAATTATTTTCACTAATTTATTTTACTTATATCAAATTCATTATATGGAAGATTTTGAAAACTCTGAAATTATAATATAGATTGAGAACAATAATTTTATATTCTAACTGTTTCCTTCATCTTTAATGTAAACTTACTCGTCACTGTTAAAGAAAAATCCTCCAAAATTCAAGGAATACAGAGACAGTTGTGCACGATATAAAAGGGATACATGTAACATGTTAAAATTCAAGGAGATGTATGCTAAAAAGCCAAATAAGCATTTAAAATCCCTCACTCAAATTTGCTTCTTTTGCAAATATTTGGCAAATACATGTAACATGTTAAAATTCAAGGAGATGTATGCCAAAAAGCCATATAAGCATCTAAAATCTCTCACTCAAATTTTGTTTTTTTTTTTTTTTTTCCAAATATTTGGCAAAAATGACTCCCAAATTTTGGGATTCAATGTCTGCCAGGTGGCAGCAGACAGTGATATCAAATTGACTAAAACTGATGTATATAACTCAACTCCAACAGACCACCAGAAAGTTGGATTCTAACATCACTATCTGTTCATTGCAAGCAGCAGATGAGATAAGAAATCTGTGGATATAACTGATGTGAGAGAGCTGACTGAATTTCATCCACATCCTTGTACAGTAGATGATGATTAATTCTGTGGTTAAATTGAAGGCTATTGACTTCAGTTTGCTGCATGCCATAGACAAATCTATGGATCAAACTTGAAAGGGTCCCAAACGGAGCTGATTCCTGTGGTGTTGAGGCAAAATCTGGATGCAGAGCTCTGATTCAAGTCATTGTCCTAATTGCTTCAATCATGTGGTGTGCCTTTTTGATTGAATTGAATGGAGTTTTCTGAGGGTAGAGTAATAATTAATACAAAAAGAGATTATTAATAGACACAGATATTGTTTAAATTAGTGGAAAATGAGTGATTGAGGGATGGGCTTTGGCTTCTAGAAAACCAGAAGCTAGTCAATCCCACTGATGAAGGAAATGATGAGATGATTGCATGGGACCCATGAATCTTTTTATTTTTGGCCAAAGCATGGGAACCATAAAGTCAAGATGGGCTTTTGATTCTACGGGTGATATTATTTTTCTGCCAAAAGTTCTTTTTTTTCCTTTTTGTCCTTTTATTTTTTCAGTTGGAATATTTTTTATTTACATATTAACGAGTGAAATTTATTTGGATAAGAAGTTATTACATGTTATAATTACTATATGCTAATATTTTATATTTTTCTAAATATTTTATATTTGAATCCACAGCCTTTCACGAGATAAGCTAAGTGTCATATATAGCTAAAGTTTAAGCTTATTTGTATTAGAAAATTTATTTTCTTTGTCAAATTTCATATATCTTTCTTTTTTTCTTTTTTAGTTTTTTATTTGCTAGTAACGCACAAGAAAACAAAAAAAAAATACCTAAACTTAAAAAAGAAAAAAAATACATGGAGAAAACTATGTAAGAGCATCAAATTGAAAAATCAATGTGGCAACCTTAGAGAGGGGTTGAATAGGGTTTCCAATGAATTTAAACAACTATTACCTAATTTTTATTGGATAAAACAATATTGCTAAAACAATAAATGAAACAATAACTAAATAATAACAAATAAGCAAGTAATAGAAAGAAGGAGAGTAAGAAAGATACAACAATAGAGAGTCGACACGAGATGTATAGCGCTTCGACCACCAATCGGCCTACTCCACTGCCTAGAAACTTTTTCTTTAGGATTTCAAATCAATATTCTATTGGTTGCTTCCTTTTCAGGTAGAAGCATAGACTTTAACACCAATTTTCCTTTCAGGTAGAAGTCTTAACCTTTACAAATGCTTTCTTGAGGGTAAAAGCATAAACCTTGTATCAATTCACTTCCAAGTGGTTCGATTTTCACACAACAAGTTTTCACAAGTTGAGTTTATTCTCTAAAAAAAATGAGAACCACTTGAGCACAAATAACAAAGAAAAATTACAGCTTTGAGATTCTAATAATACGATGAATCAACATCGAGTTTAACTTAGCACTATAATTCTAGATGTACGAAAATCAAGATGAAAACTTAGATCTTGCATCTATAAGAACTTTGAAAGTGATTGAGAGGAAGGATTAGAAAGTGTAGACACTTTCTCAATCAAAAGCTTGAAGCATAAGCAAATCACTCTCTTGAATCTTTGAATAGAATGAAGAATAAGCTTATAAAAAGAATATTTGCTCAAGATCTCTTCAAGTGCTTTTTTATTTTTCAAAAGTTATTGAAAGAATATTGCAAACTTGTATTTATAGGAGTGAGAGGATAAAGTTAGTTGAAAAAAAAAGTTCAGCCCAAAAATTCAAGTTAAAATCCTCTCACAATTCGAATCTGCACTCTTTCAGTCGACCGCTAATAACACTAATCGATCTATTTGCTCAAATAGCTTCAGCCGAAGTCAAAACACATGCTCAACAGTCGACCTGGCGGTCAATCCATTGGCAAACAGTAAAAGTTCAACGGTCACATATTTTTGTAGCATTAGGTGACTTGTCTTTTGAGCCAATTAAAAAACTCAAAAGTATTTTCAAAAATTCTCACACTTTTTCAAATTTTACAAAAACTAGATCGAACTCGCAGTTGATCACAAAAAATTCAAAGCCGGATTTTACAGTTGGGCAGTCGACGTGGCGATTGATCCAAGCCCGACAAAAAATGGGGTTGGCGCTCTGGCATCAGTGGACGAAGAAGAAGACGCTTCGCGGTTGATCCAAGTTCAACTCAAGAGCACTGAACACTGACGGATGATCCGACAGACGTTAGGCGGTCAAACCAAGTCCAACCCGAGAGCACTGAGCTCCGATATACAAATCAACGGACAATTGGTAATCGAACCAAGTCCAACCTGAAAGCACTGAGGCGGTCGATCGGACAGAGTAAGCGGTTGATCTATTTGCTACTACTACTACTGTCATATGTTTTAGCTTAGCCAACGGGTCAATTCACATATTCCAGCACGATCCAAAAATCTCACAAAAAAATGATTTAAATGTCTTTGAAAAAAATATGAAATAATTGTATAAATTTCAATAGGCATAAAAATCAAAGCAAAAAGTCCCAAATCAATATTTAAATTCATTTTCAAAGCTTTTGGGTATTTTAACAAATCTTGAGGGAAAGCATACTCGATTTCAAATCAAAACGAATATGTACAAATACGAAAATGAAATCTAATGTCAAATTAAGTTCTTGTCTTAGTTTTTGTTACTTTAACACATTTTTCTTAAATAATTTTTGCAATTTTTGGCCCGTTACTCTAGCTCCAATAGATTTGACTTGATAAATTGAATAATTTGAGCTAGATATTTGCCACCACTTCTTTATTTGATATTACAATTTGAGCTCTGATTTATCCAAGTGCTTTGATGTAAATTAAAATATAAGCACACTAGAATAGAAGTTGTTAGCATATAAATAGTTTGATGAGTGATCATTATTGAAATAAAATACAATAGGGCTAACACAAATAACCCCAAATGGGGATGTCATTCAACAGAATAATTGTTAACGAGTGAATGATCTCTCTATTTTTTGTCCTCGGAGTAAACTTAAAGGAAAATTCTACTCACACTCACATTTTTACTGTCCACACTCACCTATCTCTTTTTACTCACTTATCAATCTCAATTTATTATAATTTACTTTATACACCCTTAAAATTTTTCAAAATATCATTTTCTATTTTATTGTCAGTTAGATTTAAAATCACTTAATGAATCCCACCAAAATAAAATACTTGGCCTTTCTTAATCTGTGTCTCCTCCCCATTATACTCCATTAGATCACTTTCATCTTCCTGTCTCATCATTAGCAAAACCTCCTCCATAGTCCAAGCTATACTGCTGCTGCGTATAAAGAAGAAGAAGAAGAACACTTATTTGTGTAAAGACAAGATGTCATTAGCTATGGTTGTATATATATACACATATTGCTCATATATTTACACTGATTAGGAGAAACAATAGGAAAACATTAACTGAGAGAGAATGAGATACACATGGTGCATGAGTTCCATGTCTTCCTATAATCATGGAGAGATTTTAGGATCTGGTAATGAGTCTCATGTATTCCTATAATCATGGAGAGATTTTAGGATCTGGTTGATTTCATGAGGGGTTTTTTTTCACATTAATCACATGAGTCACGTGTTGTCATTGATATCTCTAACACCCTCCCCCCCGGCAAGCGAAGCAGGTTCGAAAGAACCGAGAGCTTGTTCTTCAACATAGAAAACCTTAATGAGCTCAAAGGCTTAGTAAGGATGTCTGCTAGTTGGTCTTTAGTGTTGACAAACCGAACATCCAGGACTCCATTGGCGACATAGTCCCGCACAAAATGAATATCCATTTCAATATGTTTGGAGTGTGAGTGACGAATAAGATTAATCGAAAGATATGTTGCACCGAGGTTGTCACAGAGAACTATCGGGGGAGATTGTGGAAATCCAAACTCATGAAGTAATGACTGCAACGACCTCTGCTGCAGCATTGGTCACGCCCCTATACTCTACCTCAGTGCTAGATCGTGCCACAGTGCACTGCTTCTTCAAGCTCCAATAAATGAGATTTGTACCAAGAAAGACACAATAGCTATTGATGGATTTTCGATCATTGATCGACCCTGCCCAATCTGCATCAGTGTAAGCAAAAAGCTATATAGAAGAATGATGAGAGAGAAAAAGGCCATGTTGAATGGTAGATTTGAGGTAACAGAGGATCCATTTTACTGTACTCCAATGCTTATCAGTTAGAGCTTGCATGAACTAAGCGATCTTGTTCACCGAGAAGGCAATATCGGGTCTGGTAAAACTTAGTCATTGTAGAGCCCCTACAGTACTTTGATAGACAAAGGGGTTAGAGAGAGGCTTGCCAACTGAAAAGTCACCTAGAGGGGGGGTGAATAGGTGACAATGCTAATCACGGGGCAAATTAAAAATTTAAAGCTACAACAATCAAGTTTCACAAGATGAATGCAAGCAAGTAAATATGACAATGATTATGATGAGCAAGAATAAGAGCAAGTATAGTAAAAGAGTGCAAGAAAGTAAACCAATCGCAAACACAAGGATATGTTATCGAGGTTCGAGCACCCAGCTCTACTCCCCGCCTTCCCCAGAAGGATTCTAGCTACTTCCACTATCACAAAGAACAATTACAAAGGAGTACCCAACTTCTACAATCTCAAGAACAAGTGATTTCCTTGGTAGTCAAAAGACCACAAACATTCTCTTTCAAAAATCTCTTCCCTTACAAAGGTCCTTAGAGAATAATGAGTAGAATTGAAGCTCTTTTGTGTAAGGAAAAGAAATTGAAATCAGAGAAAAACTTTTGAAAACCCTTCAGAAAATTGAGAGAATTTAGCACAAAAACCAAGAACTTTGAAAGCCTTAAACTTTTGAATTTTTAGCAATAATTGTTGTTGTAACCAATCTCTCCCCAAACACCCCTATTTATAGGAGAGGGCTAGGGTTTAGGGATAAAACAAAATTACTGATGTTTAGGAGGTAATTAGATCAAAATATATCTTTAAACGAATTTTTAAACACAAAAGACAAAAATAAACAGCTCTTAAAAATCTGCCCGTTACTGTTCAAACGGTCAGATCGGTCGACCGGGCCGGTCGACCGGTAGTACAAAAATTCGACCGTTATAGGCTAGCGGTCGACCGACCCGGTCGACCGATAAAACCTGTGAGCAAAAGCAATAGTCCGGTCGACCGCCTCGGTCGACCGACAGACATGCACATGGATACGTGCATCTGCCAGAACTTCGGTCGACTGGTCCGGTCGACCGGACCAGACTGACACAGACTCGGTCGACTGCCCCGGTCGACCGGATCAGGTCAAAAATTGATTTTAGAAAAGAAAACAAAGAGGATTTTGATTTTAACAAAAATACTTTTGAACAGGGAATAGTATAAAACATAAATATATATCTGTAGGCAAAAACTTGTATGCAAAATATTTTTGTATAATTTATAAGAAATTATTTGGAATGAACATGTGCGCAAAAACGTGTGTGATAGAGCTTCAAACCTTTCCACTATTCTTTAACATACTATAAACTGAAAAACAAAATACATGAAGACTTCTTGAGCTATCTTCAAGTCTTTGAGCCATCCAATGCCTTGCTAGTGCCTTCTCTTCTATGATCCTTCCTTGATGTGCAATTTGCCTTCCTAGCTTGGTGGAACTTAGAAGTTCTTGCAATAGCTAAGCAAATGGTCTCTAAACATGGTACAAAATCTGAAACTCATCTTAACAAACTTGTTAGTACCAAATAGCTCTAATTTGGTTTGTCATCATCAAAACACAAAACAATTGGAGAGTGTAACCTCTTGGGCCAACAATCTCCCCCTTTTTGATGATGACAAAACAAATAGGCTATTAACAAAAATATAGGGAGGAGAAAGCTCCCCCTCAAATTATGTTATACATAAAACACAAGAATATGCTCTAGATACTAATAATTGAAATGATGCACCAATTATTGAAACTAATATAAAAACACAAAATTGCTCTTGATACAAAAATACCAAAACAACTAAAACACAAGAATTCATAAAACAAAACATATAAATTCATAAAACAAATCTTAAAATTAAAGCATATAAATTCATATGGAACCAAGACCAAATGAACTTATTTTTGTCATGTAAACTTATTCTCCCCCTTTTTGTCATACATCAAAAAGGGTTATGAAAAACATGTCTATTCAATAATACAAACATTAAGTTCTCCACAAATAAACGAAAATCTAGCAAAATCAAGGGGTTTAGTGAAAATATCGGCTAGCTGTAAATCTGTGGAAACATAATCAATATCTATATCACCTTTCTCAAAATGATCTCTAAGAAAGTGATATCTAATCTCAATGTGCTTGGTCTTACTATGTTGATTTGCATTTTTGGTCATGTGTATAGTACTAGTATTATCACAAAATATTTTTATATGATCAAAGTGCAAATCAAAATCAAGGAGAGTATGTTTCATCCAAAGGACTTGTGCACAACAAGCCCCCGCGGCAACATACTCCGCCTCGGCGGTTGAGAGAGCTACGGAATTTTGTTTCCTAGAGGACCATGAAACAAGACAATTACCAAGAAATTGACATGTCCCACTAGTACTCTTTCTATCTACTCTACAACCCGCATAGTCGGCATCCGAATAACTAGTCATTGAAAAATCTATAGTTTTTGGATACCAAAGACCCATTCCAATAGTGCCCTTAATATAACGAATAATGCGTTTTACCGTAATAAGATGAGACTCTTTAGGACACGATTGAAATCTAGCACAAAGACACACACTAAACATGATATCCGGCCTACTTGCCGTCAAATATAAAAGACTTCCTATCATGCTTCTATATAATTTAATATCAACATTTTTACCTTGTTCGTCCTTATCAAGCTTGGTTGTAGTTGCCATTGGAGTGTTGCAAGCCTTTGATCCTTCAAGCCCAAACTTCTTTACTAGCTCCTTTGCGTACTTGGCTTGGTTAATGAAGGTTCCGTCTTGCAATTGCTTGATTTGGAGTCCAAGGAAGAAATTGAGCTCACCCATTGAAGACATTTCAAATTCAAGTTGCATGACTTTCTCAAAATCCTTGCATAAAAGCTCATTAGTAGATCCAAAAATTATATCATCAACATAAATTTGCACAATTAAAATATCATTATCAACATGCTTAGTAAAAAGAGTTGTGTCTACTTTGCCTTTAACAAAATCATTTGAAATGAGAAAACTAGAAAGCCTTTCATACCAAGCTCTTGGAGTTTGTTTCAATCCATACAAAACTTTATCAAGTTTAAAAACAAAATTGGGATGAACATGATCAACAAAACAGGGAGGTTGAGAAACATAAACTTCTTCATTAATAAAACCATTTAAAAATGCACTTTTTACATCCATTTGAAAAAGTTTAAAATTTTTAAAACATGCAAAAGCTAGTGTCATCCGTATGGCTTCAAGCCGTGCTACGGGTGCAAAGGTCTCCTCAAAGTCAATTCCTTCAACTTGAGTGTAACCTTGGGCCACTAACCTAGCTTTATTCCTAATGACATTTTCGGACTCATCCATCTTGTTTCTAAAGATCCACTTAGTACCAATTATTGGTCTATCGTGGGGCTTAGGAACAAGGTGCCAAACTTGGTTGCGCTCAAATTGATTGAGTTCCTCTTGCATGGCAAGCAACCAATATGGGTCCGTCTCGGCTTCGAGAATGCCTTTGGGTTCAAAATGAGAAATAAAAGCAAAGTTACCACATATGTCATAGAGTTTGGAGCGCGTTGTGACTCCTTTAGATGCATCACCCAAGATGAGCTCCTTAGGATGATTTGTAGCGTATCTCCAAGCTTTAGGAAGCGGTTGAGTGCTTTCCTCCTTATCCTCTTGAACTTCACCAATAGGATCTAGCTTTTCTTCTTGAGCGGGTGAGTCCTTCAAGGATAGTCTCTCCATGTCTTCACCTAATGGTTCAAACTCTACAACATTCTCAACAAACACATTAGATTCTTCAAACTTAACATGCATGGATTCTTCAATGGTTTGAGAAGATCTAATGAAAACTCTATATACTTTGCTAGTAGAGGAATATCCAACAAAGATAGCCTCATAAGCCTTAGCATCAAATTTACCCAAATTATCCTTAGTATTCAAAACAAAACACTTGCATCCAAAAACTTTAAAATATGCAACATTTGGTTTTCTAGAATGATACATTTCAAATGATGTTTTTGAAGAATTTTTGCACAAATAAATACGATTTGATATATAGCATGCGGTGTTTACGGCCTCGGCCCATAAATATTGAGGGAGGTCATATGCACTTATCATTGTCCTAGCCATCTCTTGAAGTGTTCTATTTTTCCTTTCTACAACTCCATTTTGTTGTGGAGTTCTAGGACAAGACATTTCATGCTTAATTCCCTTTTCATCACAATAAGTCATGAAGAGTTGGTTAACAAACTCACCACCTCTATCACTCCTTATTCTCAAAATCGGAAAACCCTTTTCTTTTTCAACTCTTTTTCGAAAAATTTTAAAATGAGAAAAAGTTTGATCTTTATTTTGTAAAAAGAAAACCCAAGTAAAACGGGAGAAATCATCAACTAAAACAAATGCAAATCTACTTCCATTTAAACTCTTAGTTTTAGTTGGTCCAAAAAGATCCATATGAATTAATTCTAAAGGCCTAGTTGACATGATATCCTTGATTGGTTTAAAGGAAGACTTGGTTTGTTTCTCAAGTTGGCACGCACTACAAATGCGGTCTTTCTCAAAATCCAAGCAAGGTATACCCTTCACCAATTCCTTTGAATTAATCCTAGAGATATGGTCAAAAGATGCATGTCCTAATCTTCTATGCCAAAGCCAAGAATTTTCATCAAAAGCATTTAAGCATTTAGTAGAACAATCTAAATTAAGCATGTCAATAATATAAACATTATTATCACGAAAACCGGTGAGAATACAAATATCGGATTTAACATCAAAAATCTTACAAGAAGTATCATCAAAAACAACTTTAAGTCCACGATCACAAAGTTGACTAATGCTAAGCAAATTATGTTTTAAACCATCTACTAAAACAACATTCTCAATAATAGGAGATGCACCAATTTGAATGTTACCTATACCAATGATACTTCCTTTGGAGTCATCCCCGAAGGTGACGGTGCCACCTTCCATGTACCTTGATAGGGTTGTGAAGTTATTGATGTCCCATGTCATGTGTCTAGAACAACCACTATCAAGGTACCACCGCTCCCTACGTCTTGGAGCTTTGGTGTGTACCTACATCAAACAATTTAAGACTTGATTTTGGTACCCACATTTTCTTGGGTCCTCTAGGGTTAGTGTCATGAACCCAAACAAGATTATTTGTTCTATTTAGTTGATCATAGCAAAACTTAGCTAAATGTCCATTTTTACCACAATATGTGCATCTATATACTCTACCATATTTAAAGGCATAATGAGTGTGTGATTTGTGAGCATGGGCATTGTGAGCATGAACATGTGACGTGTTAGGTGTAGTGTGAGCATGAGGAATCTTAGCATGAGATGTGTGCTTTTTAGAAAATTTTTCTTCAAGTTTCTTAGTATTAAAGGCACAATCTTTTAAAACTTTTTCAAAATCATTCATTTTGGATTTAAAAGAAGAAATTTCTTTTTCATCAATAATAGGAGATTTTGCCTTACAAGTACTCTTGTAGGCACAAAATTCTTTTTGCATGGAAATGAAATTAGAAGAAATATCATCTTTTTCTTTAGAAACAATGGCAAGTTGATTCTTAAGAAAAGCAACTTCTTTTTGTAATTTTATGCATTCAATTTTCTTGTTATCATAAGTTTCAGAAAGTTCTACAAAAGCATGCACTAGAACTTCCTTACTTACATCATCATCTTCATCATCAAGGGATTGAGGGGTTACCTTAGGTGTGTTTGCCATGAAACACATATTAGCTTGATCCACCTCCTCTTCGGACTCGCTTTCCGAATCCCATGTTGCTTTGTAAGCTTTCTTTTCCTCCGGCTTCTTTGGCTTGAAGGAGGAAGTTATTTTCTTCTTGAACTCCGGACAATCCGCCATGATATGTCCGGGTTTGCGGCAATTGTAGCATATGATCTTCCGCTCCTCTTTGCCTTCAAATTTTCTCCGGAAGTTGAACTTGTTCTTTCGGTACAACCTCTTGACATTCCGCACAAGTAGAGTTAGCTCCTCATCTTCTTCTTCGTCATCTTCATCGTCATCATTGGTGGATGAAGTCTTGAAGGTTATGGATTTCTTCTTTGAAGTAGTGGCCTCTTCTCTTGCCTTCTTCTCCATCTCATGGGTCTTTAGGTTCCCAATGAGACTAATGAGGTCCATCTCGTCCTTGTCGTTCAATTCCTTCAAGGTGGTGGCCTTGATCTCCCATGATGAAGGAAGAGCCCGAATTACTTTCCGCACCTTTTGATCGTTGGAGATGTCATCACCTAAGGAAGAAAGACCATTAGTGATTTTAGTAAACCTTGTAGCCATACTATCAATAGACTCATCATCAAGCATTTTAAATGACTCATATTTGGACCTCAAGAGATCTATCTTAGCTCTCTTGACTTGTGAAGTCCCCTCGTGTGTGACCAATAAGTGTTGCCAAATCTCATAGGCGGATTGGCAATGAATTACCCTTGTAAGGTCATCCTCATTCAAGGCGGTTAATAGGGAGTTTTGGGCCTTGGAGTTAGCCTCATATAGTTTAAAGTCAAGGTCGGTCCAAGTGCTCTCATCACCATCGGGTGCTACATAGGGTTTGGTCAAGGACTTGGCTACTAAGCTACCCAAAGATTGCAAAAATATAGTCATCTTAACCTTCCAAATTGGGAAATTGAGGCCATCAAATTTAGGTGGGGATTTAATGTTGTCGGCCATGTTTACTAGTGATGAATGAATAAAATGAAAATGTTGATTAGCAATATTTTAAGGATCTCTCTATGGATGTTAAGCCAAACCTAGAGTCCAAGCTCTGATACCAATTGAAAAGTCACCTAGAGGGGGGGTGAATAGGTGACAATGCTAATCACGGGGCAAATTAAAAATTTAAAGCTACAACAATCAAGTTTCACAAGATGAATGCAAGCAAGTAAATATGACAATGATTATGATGAGCAAGAATAAGAGAAAGTATAGTAAAAGAGTGCAAGAAAGTAAACCAATCGCAAACACAAGGATATGTTATCGAGGTTCGAGCACCCAGCTCTACTCCCCGCCTCCCCAGAAGGATTCTAGCTACTTCCACTATCACAAAGAACAATTACAATGGAGTACCCAACTCCTACAATCTCAAGACCAAGTGATTTCCTTGGTAGTCAAAAGACCACAAACACTCTCTTTCAAAAATCTCTTCCCTTACAAAGGTCCTTAGAGAATAATGAGTAGAATTGAAGCTCTTTTGTGTAAGGAAAAGAAATTGAAATCAGAGAAAAACTTTTGAAAACCCTTCAGAAAATTGAGAGAATTTAGCACAAAAACCAAGAACTTTGAAAGCCTTAAACTTTTGAATTTTTAGCAATAATTGTTGTTGTAACCAATCTCTCCCCAAACACCCCTATTTATAGGAGAGGGCTAGGGTTTAGGGATAAAACAAAATTACTGATGTTTAGGAGGTAATTAGATCAAAATATATCTTTAAACGAATTTTTAAACACAAAAGACAAAAATAAACAGCTCTTAAAAATCTGCCCGTTACTGTTCATACGGTCAGATCGGTCGACCGGGCCGGTCGACCGGTAGTACAAAAATTCGACCGTTATAGGCTAGCGGTCGACCGACCCGGTCGACCGATAAAACCTGTGAGCAAAAGCAATAGTCCAGTCGACCGCCTCGGTCGACCGACAGACATGCACATGGATACGTGCATCTGCCAGAACTTCGGTCGACTGGTCCGGTCCGACCGGACCAGACTGACACAGACTCGGTCGACTGCCCCGGTCGACCGGATCAGGTCAAAAATTGATTTTAGAAAAGAAAACAAAGAGGATTTTGATTTTAACAAAAATACTTTTGAACAGGGAATAGTATAAAACATAAATATATATCTGTAGGCAAAAACTTGTATGCAAAATATTTTTGTATAATTTATAAGAAATTATTTTGGAATGAACATGTGCGCAAAAACGTGTGTGATAGAGCTTCAAACCTTTCCACTATTCTTTAACATACTATAAACTGAAAAACAAAATACATGAAGACTTCTTGAGCTATCTTCAAGTCTTTGAGCCATCCAATGCCTTGCTAGTGCCTTCTCTTCTATGATCCTTCCTTGATGTGCAATTTGCCTTCCTAGCTTGGTGGAACTTAGAAGTTCTTGCAATAGCTAAGCAAATGGTCTCTAAACATGGTACAAAACCTGAAACTCATCTTAACAAACTTGTTAGTACCAAATAGCTCTAATTTGGTTTGTCATCATCAAAACACAAAACAATTGGAGAGTGTAACCTCTTGGGCCAACACCAACAACCTTGGAGAGCTTACAGGAAGTAGCCATAGGCGAGCTGACAGGCTTGACACCATCCATCTTGAGTCAGAGAAGTAAGTCACGGGTGTACTTTTGTTGAGAGAGAAAAAGACTTGAGGGTGTACGATAACACTCCACGTCCAAGAAATAGTGCAGTAGGTCGAGGTCTTTTAATAAAAACTCCCGACCTAGTTCTTGAATAAGATGAGTGCCAGCCCGTGAGTCATTACCTATGAAGATGATATCATCCACATAGATAAGAACCAGAATAAGATCTGTCCCGACCTATCGGAGGAAGAGAGACGTGTCGAATTGGAGCCCACAAAGCCCATTGTGACTAGATAACTACTGAGGCGAGAAAACCAAGATTGTGGAGCCTGTTTGAGGCCATAGATATTGCGGTGAAGCTTGCATACATGATTGGAACGAGCAGGATTGATGAACCCGAAGGTTATTCCATGTAGACCATCTCAGTAAGAAAACCCTACAAAAATGCATTATTCACATCCAACAGTAGAATAGACCATCCCTTGGAGACGGTCAGACTGCACATGGAACGGACAGTGATCAGTTTGATGAAGGGACTGAATATCTCACCATAGTCTAATCCTGGTTGTTGATGAAAATCCTTGCTCACCAGGCAGGCCTTATACCTATCAACAAAACCATCAGGTTTATGTTAAAACTCATTTGTAGCCAACCGGATTCATGACAGGGTGGTATGACACAAGAGACCAGGTTTTATTCTTAATCAAGGCATTCATCTCAGTGTCCATTTTCTGGCGCCACTTGAGATCTTTAGAAGCTTGCGTGAAACATATGGGTTCGATAGAAATGGTGCCAAGTCGGCCATGAGAAAGGTAGACATGAGATACCGGGTGGCTAGCCAGACCTTTGGCGTTCTGGTGTTATCCTGTGCTCTGGTGACCATATGGTGGGTCCTGGTAGGAGGGGGACTGGGAGACTCTAGGGATGAGGACGATGAGAAGAACTCATCGGCGGGTGCTGTTGGAGGTAGTGAGAAGGAGTATGTGATGGAGGTGGTAGTAGAGGAAGAGAAAAGACAATGATGGGGAACGCATAAGAAGAGGGGACTAGAACAATGGAAGGTAATAGAGACGTGAAGATGGGGATCGGTGGGAAGGCGTGGGAGTAGGTGGAGAGAGAGAACAGAGGAGATTGAAAAGGAAAGGAAGACTCATCGAACATAACATCTCGAGAGATGTAAATACGACCAGAGGGGATATGCAAATATTGATAACCTTTATGCGAAGCCGAGTAACCTAAGAAAACACATTAACTGGACCGAAAACTAAACTTATAAGTTTGGTATGGACGTGATGAGGGTAGTAAGCACAACTAAAAATCCATAAAGAAAGATAGTCAGGTGCTTTATGAAATAATTTCTAGTAGGGAGATAGATTATGGAGGACGGGGGTGGGCATTCTATTGATGAGAAATGAGGCGGTTTGAAAAACATAAGGTCAATAATGGAATGAAACATTTGACCGGGCCAATGGAGTGAGGCCGGTCTCAACAAGGTGGTGGTGGTTTCTTTCTGCGATACCATTTTGGGCACTAGTGTGTGGACAGGATAAGCGATGAATAATACCTTGAGAAGATAAGTAAGGTTTAAATTTGATGAATTCGCTACCACCATCAGTTTAGAGTGCTTTAATGGAACGCCCAAGAAATTTTTTCACATGAATTTTTAACTCAAGAAAAATAAAAAAACATCACTTTGATAAATTAAAGGATAAAATCAAACATACTTATTGTAGTGATCTACAAAACTAACATAATAGCGATGACCACTTACATCGGACACAGGAGACGGATCCTATAGATCGGAGTGAATAAGCTCTAAAGAAGTAGTAGAAATCGTGAAAGATAGCAAAAAGGGAGACGGTGACTTTTCCTTGTTGATAAGGGATGCAGAGGGGTACCAGCACGATCAGTGAAGAAAGAAGCTGATGCTGAGATAAAACACTAGAGAAAACTCTGGTGGAAGGATGACCTAGGCGCTCTTGCCAGATGGAGGAAGATGCACGCTCACCGAGAAGATCCTGGGGAGAGACTACGAAGTTATGATTCCCCAGGGAGAAGACATACAGGCCATCCTTAAGTTGTCCCTACAATAGAGTTTTCCGAGTAGAGAGATCCATGACAAAACAAGAGTCAGCGTGAAATTTAAGAAGGACTTTATTATCAGCAGTAAATTAACTAACAGACAGAAGATTTTTGGTGATATCAGGAACATGTAAAAGGTTTTTCAAGACAAAGGAAGAAACAGGAGAATACAATAAAGAAGCACCAGTAGATCGGATAGGCAAACCTGTCTAGTTACCTATGCGAACTCTGTTGGAACCTTGATATTCTGAGTAAACCGCCAGATTCACAATGTCAGTCGTTAGGTGATGAATGGCTCCGGAGTCAACATACCAGTTGGGATCGACAGGACTATTCCGATAAGAGTGGAGAATAGCAGTTGGGCTAGCCGAATCATCATAGCAATTGTAGCATTGGTTAGTATAATGGCCAAAATGATTACAAATCTGGCATTGAGGTCGGCCATCGGTAGACTGATGTGGTGGTAATAAGGAACGTCCACGATCACGACCGTGCTCCCTACCTTAGCCACATCCATGACCACGGAAAGAAGATGGAGCTGAATGGTAGCTTGGAGTACGAGAAGCAGTATGAACCACAGGAGAAGGGAAGATGAGGGTTGTGGAGTCTGCTAAGGTGATGCACACCCACGATAAATCTCCTAGCTAAGCGTGAGGCCAATGAGTTCTTCTGACAGTACAGGGTCAACTCGTGTGTTGACGGAGGTGACGAACGAATCATATTCGGAAGACAGACCACTGAGTAAGGTAGAGATGAGGTTAGAATCAGCAACTGATTAGCCACTGCTGCCAGGTTGTTCACGATAGACTTGACAGATTGGATGTACTCTGACATTGAAGAGGTGTAAATCTTGACGGTGTGCAGCTGGTATTTGAGTTGCTATACACTAGCTCTGGAGGGTGACGCAAGGATTCGCTTCAGAAAGCACCACACATCACGAGATGAGGTGAGGCCGATGACATGAGCAAGAACACCCTCAGTGAGCGAGGAGATAAGCCAGCATAAGAGCATCTAATCAAGCTTGATCCATGCAGATAATACAAACAATAAATCAGCGATTAACATGGACAATTAAAACAACTACACTCACAACGTGATAAGGATTCTAGGATTTCAAAGTAGATGAATTCTTGCTATAATTATATCAAAACTCACAAAGAAGTGATCATATACAACAATCAAGCTCAATTAAATTCGTGAGACTTTTAATTAGAAATTCAAAGATTTAGGTTAAGAAAAACTCCCCCACTTTTGTTGATCGGCAGATGGTCATCGCTGTGTGCTCGCATGTACCGCCGCTCGCTTGCCTACGCTGCAGCGCTCCCCTACACTGCGACGCTCCCCTGCACCGTTGGTGCTTCCCAAAACCAGAGAGGGGGAGAGGGAGGGGGGAGAAGGGGAAAGAGAGAGGAGGAGGGTAAGGGGCTGCCACCTCCCTCCTCTCTTGGCTGCTGGAGATGACGGCCTCCGCCGTGCCATTGCCCGCCTCCGTGTGTCGCCACCCGATGCCTCTCGTGCCAGACAAGCCAGAGAGAGGGGGAGGGAGAAATGTGAGAGAGATTGAATTTTTTTGTGGGGGATTTGGCTCAAATTTTTAGGGAATGTCTGGTTCATGTCCTCAAATCTGAGGATTTGAGGGAGATAGGAATGGGGGGAGAAAGAAGAAAAAAAACCTTTTTCTTCTTATCTAATATATACATATATATATACACATACATACATACATACATACATACATATATATATATATATACATATATTAATTTAATAAAACCCAACTCCTCTCTCTCCAAAATTTGCCACATACATACACATAATTTTTAACCCTCTACTCTCTCTCCATCTCACTATCCACTCACTCTTTATTCATTTAATATCCTTGTATTTTTATATTCAAATATTTAGGATATGTATGCATATTTTTATACAGGTATATAATTGTATTCACATCTAATTTTACATACATATATTTATATAAGTTCACCTAACTTATCCCACTCCAAATTTTCCCACAAAATTCAAAATTTCATTTTCAGACAAAAATTAATTTAATCATCACCTCAGATAATCCTGTATAAATTCATTAATTAAGGATCAAATATTAAATCAGATTTTTAATAATCAGGTGTTACTGTTCTACGCCTTACAAAAGTTTCGTCCTCCAAACTTGACATATCTAGAATTGAATGGATATAAGAACTTCACTCTTTTTTATATTATAATGTTCCTCCTTGCCAATATTGTATCTTCTTCAATCCTTCACCTTCAGAATTTCTTATTTTTCAATCCACTCTATATTATGTTCTTACGATTTGACTTAATCATGACTCGCCTGATATTTTAAATTATTCCCTTACTCCAGTATCTCATACCACAGACATCTCATAATGGGGCCCACACTCCCAGCAGAGCACATCTGAATCATGACATGTGGGTACCATAATCCGAACATAAGGCAGTGACAAAATATCTCGCATTTTGAGATTAGTCATACACGTAAGAACTCTTAACCCCTTAAACCAACCATATCAAACAATATTTACATACATACAAAACACACACATACATGAAAATCATAGTAATCAATTCAAGAAAGTAATCCTCTTCCTACGACAACTATTCTAGATCTAATCTTTATTTTAGATTCTGGACTCTGATACCAACTGTAACGTTCTCAGTTTATAACCTCCTTAATTACATAAACATCCTTATTACTCAATCGATTATCATAATCATCTCTAATTTTTAAAAATTTCAGCAGCACCTCTTTATTTATTTCAAGTTGTCCAGATACAATGTGTATCTAAATTAGCTCACATGGTCTACAAACAATCCCACACAATAAGATAATATAATTTCGGCTCACATGGTCTACTTACATTCCATATAACAATTTCGATTTGACATCACCTACTTATGTTCCCACTCAATATAACCATAATCATTTAAGAGAAATAAGTCATCAAGTCCTTTACTACAAACTAAGAATAGGTACTCCACTGACTACAACTAGCAAAGTGTTATTCCCAACATATATATAGAATATCCATAAAAATAATAACAATAATTACAAATACTGATACATGTAAGAAGCTTATGAAATGAATTGCGGTCTACACTCAAATCATATATCTCTATAATATAATTCTTGACTGTTCCAATCCAAGACTATACTTTAATGCAACCTGAAAAGCATATAACTGAGAGGGAGTGAGCTAGACAGCTCAGTGAGTAGAGTTGAAGGAAACCAAAGAATGTTATACAAATCAAATAAAAAGTATGCTTTGCTTCAAATAACAAAGATAAGTACGGATGAGTAAGAGAAATGAAAAATAACATATTATAATAACAGTCAACACAACTATCTCCATAGTCTGTGGGATGGTCTGATCCCTTTGGTGATTTTCTTTAACTTTCCTGAGTTCTATTTCACATCTTAAAGGGTTTATGAGTTTCAATAAAATATTCTCTCCTTTATTTATAGTTTAGTATCAAGTTCATCGTCTGTATATGCAACACGTATATGTAAAACATATATCATACACGGAGGTTCACCAATCATAACGACTAAATCATAAATGTAGCTTATGCATCCAGTTAGTACATATATCACAAAACGTACTTGATATCATATCATATCACACTTCGTAACATGCACATCATATATTATTTGTATGCAATACATATCATATATTTTTTGTATGCATACAAATCACAGTAAAATGATAGATTCTCCATCTTCTCCTCCTACCGGCTCCCACCCTGCCCCTTCCTCCTATATATATATAGGAGGAAGGGGTCGGGCGAGAGCCGGTCATATCAACACCATTTTTCCTCCTACCAGCTGCCGCCCAGCCACTTTCTCTGTTACACACACATACACATACAACATCAGCACCATCTTCTCCCTCCTATCGGCTTTCGCTGGCCCTTTCCTCTGTTATATATAATATAACAATCATACTGTCTTTCCCCTCCTACTAGTTCCTGTCCAGCCCCTTCCTTCGATGTGTATGAAAGCAACTAACAGATACACACACACACACACACAAATTATAGCCAATTTAAAAATGATATGAATATCAACTAATTACTATAGTTTTCTTTCCATCTTGTTAATTCTATTACCAAAGAAATACATATGATTCATTATATATGAATGCTTATATAAATTACAAGTTACACTGTAGTGATCTACTCACTTCCTTTGTATAGGCCGGGTTCTCATTCACGTTATCAATATCAGGTCTTTTGATCACATTACTTATATCACCAATATATCATACGCATTCAAGTTCATATAATTCTTAATACACAAGCATCATAGCATCAATCAATATTAGAGTATAGTAATAACTGGCTCAAACCTATATTCAAGTAATTACTTAGTGTAATAATCATTAATCGTGATAATTAATCTCATACACAAGTTTATTGCCCATTTCAATTTCGTATCACTTGATCATTATTAGAGTAAAAGTTTGTTTGCCGACATACACTTTAATTTAGTTTATGAGGGCTCGTACATCACGTAATATATCTTTATCATCATGTGGCATGCAATAGACATAGAGGCATACACACGCGCAACAGGTACACATCTATCATCACATGTATTTATCAAAAATCTACATCAACGAGTTATTATTTGATCCTTGATTTACCAATTTAGTTTTCGAAGTTATACTAATAATAATCTTATATTCGTGTTCTAATTACCAATACTGTACTTTACTATCGAACTTACCTATTCTGGTTTCTTAGTGTATTTGAATTTATTTCTCTAAATTTCAGTTCTCAATATCACTGATTAAATTAGCCTCTCTATATAGATTTATCTATTCCACCGTTTATCTAGTATCTGCCAATACATTCGATTATCCGGGTTTGGTCTGACATCGATATTAAATGCAATTTCAATTTTAATTGAGAAAAAGTAAATAGTATGAATGTTGGTCTTGAGATCATATTAGAAGAAAATCCCAAGAATATATTATAGCTAATTATTCTGTAGCAGAGACATATTATTGAAGTATGGTAATTGTAAAATCCTTGCATCTATTCCTAAAATAAGTAAATGAGAAAATAAAAGAGAAGAACGAATTAAAGAACTTAATACTATATGATGGATTCTAAAATGTTAACCTACTAGCATGAATAGGAAGATTGAATTTATTACATTAAAATTATAAATAGATTGTGTTAAAGAACTTACATGCAATTCTTTAATCATTATGAAAAGTGAAACCAAATTAGAGAAAGACGTCGAAGTCAATAATCATAATTCCTTATGGAATAAGAGAAATACCTACAGTGCTTGCAATTCAATTCATCTTGAGACATAATGGAAGATGATATCCTCAACTATATAAATAAGTAATGAACTTGAGACTAAAAATCCGACAGACCATTAATGGCCTTCCTTAATTACATGGAGAAATTTATTTAGTCTCTACGTTCCACAATTCTACCTTATCTACTACTTGGGCTTACACGAAGTTGAGTTCTATCCATTTTAGTTAAATCATAAGCCTTCATCAAGATAACTATCGCCAGAGACATCACCTTGATTATCTATCTTATTGTCTATGGTTTTAAAACTCGGAATCGGACACTAAAAGTTACATATTTGATTTCAAGTATTAGATAGTAAGATTTGTTCAGTATAACCCTCTAAGATAACAAGACAAGTCTCCCAATTATTCCAAATTATAATACAAGAATGGTCAATCATTTCATGCCAAACATCGTGTCGCGTCAGTTCAGTCAAGACGGAAACTGAACACAACTTGATTGATAGAGATCAAACATTCAGAAAGATTGGAGATTAGATATGTTAAAATTTAGCTCCAGGCAAGGTGACAAGGACCAACACTCTCACAAGAATGACCAAAATCGTGTACTCTTCACACGGTTACTATCCATGACTTGTAAATTAGAAAATTTGACCCGAGTCTACGTTGAATCTTGTATTAGTAGATTGGGTCAAGTGACGAACTAGAAATACTTCCAACCCACCAAAAGAAAAAGATCAACCTTCTCGAAATTTAGAAAACAAAAGTCGATTAATCCGATATAGGGCAATTGTTCCTTTTAGTCAATAGCCTCAATTTACTGTGAACGGACAACTAAAGGTTTGATTCACAAGAACTATTGTCCAAAAGAAAATCTTGATCACAAAACGAAATCACGTCATCCTCATAAATCTTAACGTAAATACATATATTGCTCGATTTCAGATCTCACATTTGTTTTCCTTGTCGCCTACACGAAGTGGCCATTGATATGTATTAGGATATAAGGCGAATCATATAAAAGGAATCATATGCACCAAACAGAGACCAAAAAAGAAAGTGATCTCAATATCATAAAGAGAGAATAAATTATTCAAACATGACAGTTCTTTAATAGATTTTCCTCTTCATAATCAGTTCAATATGTGTGCGTATATATTTATATACTTATCATTAGATTATGTAGTCTACCTCGTCCATTTTCATAATATTTCTTCATTTAGAAATTGTGGTTCCACGTTGATTCGCTATTATAATAATTGAAGAAGGAAAACTGAATTGCATGTTATTGATGATGATAAGGGCAATGCCCAAATATGTAAATATACAATTGCATGATAATGAAAACTCTACTCCTAATACAATAGGTATTGTATTCTAATCTTAATATTACTCTAATACAATTCTAATACTATTACTATTAACACCCCCCTCAAACTCATCATGGAGAAGCCAGCATGAGTTTGCCAAAAAACTGAAAAAGAAAAGAAAGAGAAAAAGAAAAAAATCTAATTGCCTCCAAAAAAAAATCTAAAATTTGGATTTTAGTGATTCCTAAAACTTAATAGGGATGAAGATTTTGATAGATTTGCACTCGAGAAGAAACGATTTGATAAGCTAATAGAGAGATATGAATGACTACAATAGAATTGATGTAGTAGACCAGTGACGCCTGCCGACACATGCACTCGGACCAGTGCAGCTAGAAGAATCTGATGATGCCTGCTAGTAGGTGCCTCGTGCCAGTGGAGCTAGAAGAACATACTCAAACTAATGAAACTAGAAGAATTTGATGATGTCCGTCAGTAGACGCACTCGGACTAGTGCAGCTGAAGAATCTAGGAATGCTCGCCAGTAGATGCACTCGGACTAGTGCAGTTAATAGAATGATGGTAGAAGATGATCATCATGAAGAATAAAAGAAAAAATTGTAATCTTGTTATTGATGATGAGGATGAAGGTCTTGAGGTAAAAAATCTGTTGGCTTGAACATATTAGATGATGATATGGATGACGCGCAGATGCAAACTATCATTGAAGATGGTGATGATGAATAAAAGACCTTTACAGGAGTACTTTGAATGTAAACATACACACATGTGATCAAACCAGAAGCATGCAAGTTAAACTTGCATGTTGAATTTTAACCTTTGAAGGAGCACTTTGAACGAACTTATTTAAGGCAGCGAACTCTGGCCTCGGTGATGGACGATGACAAAAACAGAGAGTCTGGCCTGACGAACCTTGGCGGAGTTGTGGAGTCGGTCTTTGACGGACGGCGATGGAGGCGACAACAGAGACGCCAGCGGTGGGAGGCGAATAACGAGAACGAGGGAGAATTTTGCAAGATTTGATGAAGATTGAGGAAATTTGAGAAACTTTGTGGAGGATATTTTTGGAGTGATGGCCTAGCGCTAAGCACGACTACATGAGTCGGCCCAGCGCATGCTTGTGAACAATTTGTTGACGACGATCAATAGAAAATAATTTTAGAAAGTACACTCTGATATCATATTACAATAATTGAAGAAGAAAAAAATGGAATTGCATATTATTAATGATGATAAGGGCAATGCCCTAAATATATAGAGATACAATTGCATGATAATAGAAACTCTACTCGAAAAACAATCCTAATACAATAGGTATTGTATTCTAATCTTAATATTACTCTGACACAATTCTAATATTACTACTATTAACATTTTCTAACCTACACAAACGGATCTTGTTGACTTATGATCTCATTATTTGATTCAAGCTTGTTTTGATGATTATAAATATACAAGAATTGTTGACCACTGATGCTAAAATTGGCAATACAGCAATTGCTCTCTCTCTCTCTCTCATGTGCATCCCCTTGAATCTAAAAAAAAAAATGAAAATCTCAATCCATTCTTCATTTCTTGACTACACAAGGAATTACATGTTTGTCTATAACTTGGTCATATAGTCTCTTAGCTTATCTCAGTTCTTGTTATGTTAATTATTTACCAGCTTTCAAATCTTGAATTAAACTTCATGTGTTTGGTATGTAATCTAATTTCATTACATGATAATTTATTGAGGACTGTTTATAATAAGGATTGACAAGTGAAAAAATTAAAAAAAATATGTTTTGCTCTGGGGTTGGCAACCCTGGACAAGACCGAAATTAAAATAATAATAATATTTTTTTTTCAAATCCCTTTCTCCTCTCTCACCTCTCCCTCTCCCTCTCCCTCTCCCCTCTTCCCCTCTCTCTCCCTCTCTCCTCCTCTAAGGCACTCACCGGGCACGTCAAATCGAGGAGGTTGACGACATCGAAGCCGACGACAGTCACGACGAGCAGCAGCGTTGTTATTGCTGGGCTGCTGTCACTATCGCTGCTGGGCTACGACGGCAAGGAGGTCGACAGCAACGGCGAGAAGCCCTCGTCCTGTGGCCTGCTCGCAGCACAGCAATGGTTGTGACAACAACATCCCGCTGCTGATGCTCGTCGTGGCTCCCGTCTGCCTTGTCGATAACGGCATACCCAGTGGCTGCCTTAGAGAAGGGGAGAGAGAGGAGGGAAAGAGGAAAGAGAAAAAGGGGAGAGAGGGATTTGAAATTTTATTTCTCTGATCGGGGTTGCCAACCCCGGACGAACTTGACTTGAGCAAAAAAATGCCAAGTCTAGTTCCTCCGAGATTGACAATTCCAGACGAGCGGAATTTTAAAAAAATTTAAATTTTGCTCATCCAGGCTTGGCAACTCGAAAGAACCAAAAAAACGAACCCAAAAACAACTTGACGCTCTCGCGGGGCCAACCCCCTTGCTGCCAAGGTGCCATGTTAGATGTCAGTTTTTGGAATTAATTGGGAAGGGTCAATGTTTGAAATTAATTATGTTTTGAGGGTTTTTTTTTGAAAAAGAGCCCTTTTATTTATCCAGCACCAAACGACAAAACAAAACAGCACATAACGCAATAATCTACTCCATTTCCTTCCAATTTTGGAGAACACGTGGCACGTTCCAACGTTCCAGCAACGCTCTCCTCTCTCTATATATCAGCCGGTGATCAGCGACAAAGACCAGCAGCAAAATCCGCCACCTTCCCAAAACAAGAAACTGAGCCGAACCCTTCCTCTAATGAGAGAAGAAGAAGGATCAAGATCAAGAATCCATCACTCACTGCTCAAAATTAGCAGAAGAATCAGCAGCAGAATCGACAGACGATGGCTAGGGCTTCGAGAAATTCCCTGATCAAAGTTGTCCAATTGCTAGCGAGGCCGAGAGCAACCACGAAAAGGTTCCACTCCACTGAGGCCGCGGCCGTCGCCAGAGATTACGAGGAGTATCGGAGATCTCTGTATGGCGAGATCACGCACAAGGCCGTTCTTGTCGACGCGGTCGGAACCCTAGTCATCCCATCTCAACCAATGGCACAGGTTGGCTAGATGGATATTTTGATTGCACATTGCCTTTTGATTGCGTTTAATTGTGATGTTGATTGGTCGAGGAAAAATAAATGTGTGATTTTTGAAATTCTAATTGGAAATTTTTGGTGGGTTTGCAGATTTACAGGCAAATTGGTGAGAAGTATGGGGTTAAGTATTCGGAAGATGAGATTTTGAATAGGTACAGATGGGCTTATGAGCAGCCTTGGGGGAGGTCAAGGCTCAGGTCTGTTGTCTAATTAACCTATCAATTTTTTTATGTTTTTACTACTTACTTTTTTTTCTAGGCAATTATTGACAATCGGAAGAGTTTTAGAGAATTTTTTTTTTTTTTGGTTGTATTATTTTTGGATATGGTTGACTTACTTCACATCAGTTTTTCATTTTAGGCCTGTTCAGTTACCGGGAAGGGAATTGTATTGAACTTATTACTCATTTTTGGACTAATTACAAATTTAGTTTGATTTCAGGACTGCGAGTTTTTTTTTGAGAAAACTGGAATTCACCACTTTTCCGTCAAAGAATTCACTCTCAAAATGAGTAATTTCCATTCGGTAAATTATTGCGGTATATGTTAATTTTGTGAACCCAAAGAATTAGGCTGGCTACTTTGGTGTGTTAGACTTATTTGGAATAGAGTCTAAATTAATTTGGGCCTGCACAAGTCTAATTGGATTTATACACCCGTCTCTATAAGCTTATATTGTTAGACCCGATAAAGAATTGATCAAGCCTAATGGTTTGGGTTTAGACACATTTTATTTACACTTAACCATGAGTATATTTAAATTAAGATGTGGGACTCATCTAACTCGTGTTATCAATTAAGGGTTTAGATCTATGATGAGTTGAACTAGAATTCCTTGATGCTATATATATCATGGGTAGGATTTTCTCTCCACCACTAATCTATCATGACCTAATATCTCTTTTGGACGCCTCTCATTTCTTTTAAGGATCAAGAAGAGAACTTGGTGGTTAGAGAGAAGAATCTCCTCTATCAACTCTGGCGTCTTCGAGATAATGCAACCTTCGGTATCCCTTTCCTAATGGAATCATGTATGTCTAAACCCTCCTCCTTTTGATCTTGATAAAGAGACTATTGCTTATATAGGATCTTATTTGGAACACTTATTAGATTCAACAATTGGTATCAGAGTCACATCTTTATTGGATCATCGGGATCTACAGAAATTTTGATCTCGAACTATAAATATCATGAATAATTTTTCCCTTGATTCAATAAATATTTGTGTTTCATATATTGAATTAAAATTTAAAAGGGATGATTTTATGGAATTTTACATGTATATATTTTCTGAGATCTTATTTTAATCCGTGTGTTATTATTTTAGATTTTTTGTTTAAAATTTAAAAAAATACATGCAGCGCCGCTTGCATACAACGCCATGCAGCCCGTGCATGCGCCTGCATGCAGGCTTAATTTTGCATGTTGTCTTTTGATTTTTGCATGTAGGCCTTGAATTTGCATGCTGGCCTTGATTTTTTTTTTGCATGCGTTCATGCATGGTGCATGCTCCAGCACACAATCACGGCAATAAAAAAAGGTTAATTGTTTGGGTTTCCTAACTCAATGGGATTATGAGATTAATTAGGATTAAAATTAGAGATATAATTTTAATCTAATAAGGAATCTACTCTTAATTAATTTCATATTAAATTTAAATTTAAATTATTAAGATTGATTTGGGTTTTATGGTTGAGATAGAATTCTAATCTATTAGTAAAATTTTGGGATAGAATTCTAATCAAATAAAGTAACTTAATCCCAATTAATATCACATTAAATTTATTGGATTTTATACAGTTCATTAAACTCGACCCTCTAAGGAAACCAAAACTTAACCATTGCGGGTCGGGTCTGATCCAGACCCGATAAGCATTGAGACCCGTTTTGCCAATAGAAAGTTCAATTAGCCATTACGGGTACATCCGATCTGTTTGGGCGTGTAAACAGTCGTTTTGAAGCTTTTGACGAGCACTACAGTATTATAGGCATTAAACATGACAAAACAGTAGTTAATTGACATAAAATTGACATTGAAGTGTATATTACCATGGTTATATGTAACCTTTCATGCTTCCGCTTCATCAAAAATTTATTATATTGCTTATATCATTCTAACACGATGAATAATAATATTTACTATAGTAGATAACCCACGGATAAAGATATATACATGTTCAAATTAAAGAATTTATAAAAGAGTTTATTTAATTGTGTATATAGTTCATGTGGACAATAGCCGGCCCAAAAGAAGACTATTGTCTGGCCGAATTATGTACGGCGTCAGATACTTGATATGGGTAATGCAAGTGGGAGAACCTTGATGTGTGGTAATCAGCCCAAAGGAAGGTTGTCACAGTATAAGCCCATATTGCATTACTCTTATCAACTAGTCAGACAGCGGAACAAGAATCCAGATGCGTAGATTTGTGTGACACATGTGTATGGCAATCGGCCCAAAGGAAGATTGTCATTATGGCCAAGTCATTACATATATTATATGGTCGATATAGATAACTTAAACTTTAGGACCAATCCTATAAAGGGACAATCTGCTCGAAAGAAGGCTATTCTTACATAAGACCTAGACTTTAGGGTATTTATATTGGGCCAGTACAGTGCCATAAAGAGACACAACTTGTTCTGAAAGTTTGACCGACAGCTCTATCGGTTAAACTGGTTGCATTTTCTGAAATTCAATTTTTTATAGTTACAGTAGAATTTTTTAAAATGCAATATTTATGCTAAATTGATGAGAAATTGTATACTTATTTAGTCTAAATTGAATGGTACAAAATTTAAGAAGTGGTAAGATCACGTAAAAGATCGTTCTTGGATTCATGAACCTAGACTACACCTTAAGAACTGATGGACCCCTACTATCACTAACAGAAGCTCAGTTAAAGAAAAGACTAATTATGATAAGTGAGAGAGGCCTTACAGGATGTGTCTAATGGTTATAAAGCATACTATTCCTATAACTATTAGGGGTTCTATACCTAATAAAGTCAGTGCTAAGAGTTTTTCAGCTGAATTAGCCGACCGGTTTATTAAATCGGATAAAGTTGAGGCCAACATGCATCTTAACAAGCTGATAAATATACGCTACAATGGCAAAGAAAACATAAAAGGAGTACATTATGGAAATATCCAATCTTGTTTCTAAACTATAGGCACTGAAATTGAAACTCTCTGAAGAGATTTTAGTGCACTTCATTCTAATCTCTTTTCTTATAAAGTATAACCCTTTTCAAGATTATTTATAATGCTCAGTGAGAGTCTCATTGAGCTCATCAATCATTATGTTCAGAAAAAAGAGATTCAAATAAGAAAAGACTAAAAAAGTGCTCACTTAACATCCAGGGTAATACTTCTAATAAGAAAAGAAAAAGTAAAACTAAAGAGAGGAGTATAAATAACACTACAGTAGCCGATTCTAAGTGGCAAAAGTGTAGGATAAGAAACCTAAGGTCATTGCATGCTTCTTCTTCAAGAAAGTAAGGCACCTCAAGTAGGATTGCATAAAGAATAAGATATCGCTATTTAGCGAGTATATCTCATATTTATGTTTGTTTTGAAATTAATTTAGTTTTAATGTCATCTCATGCATGGTGGATAGATAATTCACATAAGTGATTCAATGCGGAACTTCCAAACTCAAAAGAGGCCCAGCCAACCTGAGCGATACGTATATAGGTGATGGAAATAAAGTTGCAGTTGAAGCTGTTGGAGTTTGTAGGCTTAGATTAGATTCTTTTTTTGTTTTAAATTTGGACGAGACTTTATATGTACCGTTCTTTTAGGCGAAATCATATTTCTATTTCACTGTTAGACAGATCTAGTTTTACTATCACTCTTGATAATGAAATGCTTAGTCTATTTTTCAAATCTAAAGTTGTTGGTACTAGAATTCTGATTGATGGCTAGATAAATTAAAATTTCATGTTTCATATCCTGAATCTTTATATGTGAATAGCCTAGGCACTAAGTGAACATTAATTAAAGAAATATTAGGAAGTTTGGTTCTAGACGGAGTTTAGGAGTCTTAGATTTGGTGTATACGGACATTTGTGGTCCATTTCCTATAGCTTCCTAGAATAGCCACAGATACATCACCACTTTTAAGATAATTACTCTTGTTATGGGTACCTATACTTGATTTATGAGAAATTCTAATCGCTGGACATGTTTAAAATCTATAAAGTTAAAGTTAAAAATCAACAGAATAGAAAATTAAAGCCGTTAGATTTGACCGTGGTGGTGAGTATTATGGCAGATATGACGAATCTGGTAAATGTCCAGGACTTTTTGCCAATTTTCTGAAAGAGTGTGGCATGTAACCCAGTACACTGTGCCAAGGACACCTCGTCAGAATGGTGTTGCTGAGAGATGAAATCACACTACTCTACCAAAATCATTATAGAGTGAAGTCTTAAAGACAATTATCTACCTCCTTAATAGAGTACCTAACAAAACAGTAACTAAAACCCCATGTGCGTTATTGACTGAAAAATCTTCCAGTATTAGGCATCTATATGTTTGGGTTCGTCTAGCGGAAGCTCGGTCATATATAACATATGAGAAGAAGCTGGACTTAAGGACAGTTAACTGTCTATTCGTAGGGTATTCTGAAAGGTATATAGGCTTTAAGTTTTACTGTCCCTCCACTAAGAACATAAAGATGGATAATGCTAAATTTTTTGAGGATATTCAGAATAGTAGGAATCAACTATATAAGGATTTCACATTTGAGGAAGAATATATTGTTATAGTCATGACAACTGTTCTAAATAATGAAGTGTTGTTCCACTTTAGAATGAAAATACAGTTATACCCTTACAAGGTACAGATACAATTTATCCTGAAGTAGATCCTATTGATGAGGTAGAATCTAAAATTCTCAATCGAAGTGGCTAGGAGATCAGCCATTGCAAATGACTATATAGTTTATCTCCAAGAGCATGAATTTGACATAAGGCTAGAGGATGACTCCACATACTTGAATGGGGCCAAACTTAGCATTTACTTTACTAAGTGGTCAAATGCCATGAAAGTTGAGTTAAAATCCATGAGGGACAATGATGTTTGGGATTTAGTAGAGTTGCCTAAAGGAAAGAAACCGATTGGTTGTAAATGGGTGTTCAAAACCAAGCGGGATTCGAAGGTATAAGGCACATCTTGTCGTAAAGGGATTCACTCAAATAGAGGGCATTAACTTAAATAAGACTTTCTCTTTGATGTCCATGAAGAATTCTTTTAGAATATCATGGCATTAGTGGCTCACTTCGATATGTAGTTACATCAAATGGATGTTAAGATTGTCTTCTTTAATAGTAGCATTGAGGAAGAAATCTATATGGTGCAAAACTAGAAAATTTTGAAGTCAAAAATTTACAATATTTAGTTTGCAAATTAAAGAAATCCATTTATGGTCTAAAGCAAGTATCTCGTTAGTGGTATTTGAAATTTGATCGAGTAATGTCCGATTTTAGTTTTAATGAGAATGTAGATGATCAATGTATTTATCATAAATTTAAAGAGAGTAGACTTATATTTTTGTACTATATGTGGATGACATTCTATTATCAAGTAACAATATTACTATTTTACTTGAGATCAAAAGTTTTCTCTTAAAGAATTTTGAGATGAAAAATCTTGGAGATGTTTCTTTTGTGATATGCATCTAGATTCAACGTGACAGGACACATAGAATATTAGATTCATCACAAAAGGCCTATAATAAGTTGCTAGATAGATATAGAATGAAAAAATTGTTCGAGTTTACTCTAATGTCCTAAGAACGACCTACAAAAAGAGCAAATGAAAGACATTCCATATGCATCGGCAGTTGAAAATCTGATGTATGCTCAAGTTTGTACCCGTCTAGACATAGCATATACCATTGAAAAACTTGACAGATATTTGATCAATCCTGGGATTGATCATTAGAAGGCTGCCAAGAAGGTAACACGATATTTACGAAAGACTACATGAAATCTGATCAGTTGCAGTTGATCAGATACACAGATTCAGATTATGTTGGATGTATCGATAATAGGAAGTTCACTTCAGGTTACATTTTCCTGATTGTAGGAAGATGGTGAATTTAGTCGAGAGATCATATCAGCTACACTGTGACAATAAGAGCTATAGAGCTCTATTGCAATAGTGACAAGAGTTCAGCAAAGTCGAAGCATATCGACATCAAGTTTCTTGTCATCAATAATAAAATTTAGAATCGCATTGTGTCTGTTGATAGTGTTAGTACTATTCTTAATATTACAGATCCACTCATTAAAGAACTTCACCTAAAGTCTTCTTAGAGTATATTGCTCATATTAGGATTGCTAGTCATGATGATTTTCTAGTTTAGTGGGAGTGGATAATTTCATGCAATAGACATTATTTCTAAGTGCATTTTATATATATTTGTTGATTCTGATAAATAAAGTTATAACTGTTTTTCTTAAAGTCTACTTTTGCGCATTTGAGCTTATTGAATTAGCATTTAGACTCGTTGGAGTCATAAGGTTAGACTCGTTGGAGTCATAAAGTGGAAACCAATTGAAATTGTATATTATTTCATCAGAGGACATTTCAATACCACACGTCCACATTTGATTTATGTCGTTAAGGGTTCTAAAACCTGTGATGTGGAAGGTCTTATTTCGATTATACAGAAGGCAATGATCGACATGCTCAGTGGCATGACATTTAATAGACCAGATTGTTTTGAAACGTCATTTATTGACGTTTAAAGTTTTGGTACCATAAAGTCATGTACAACATCCTTCCAGTATGACTTGTTTGGCTCTAGTGGAGATTGTTTGGCTTATTTGGATTAGAGTCTAAATTAATTTGGGCCCACACAAGTCTAATTGGATATATAGTTATGCACTTGTCTCTATAAGCCTTTGTTGTTGGACCCAATAAAGAATTGATCAAGCCTAATGGTTTGGGCCTAGACACGTTTCATTTACACTTAACTATGAGTGTATTTAAATTAAGATGTGAGACTCATCTACCCGTGTGGAACTTGTGTTATCAATCAAGGGTCTAGATTTATGATGAGTTGAACTAGAATTCCTTGATGCTATATATATCATGGGTAGGATTCCCTCTCCACCAATAACTATCATGACCTAATTTCTCTCTTAGAGGTCTCTCATCTTGGAGAGAAGAATCCTCTTTCTCAACTCTGGCGTCTTCGAGATCATGTAATTTTTGGTATTCCTTCATGATGGAATCATGTATGCTTAAACCCTCCTTATCTTTGATCTTGATAAAGAGACTATTGCTTATATGAGATCTTATTTGGAATAATTATTAGATCTAACATGGCGTTCCAAATTGCATCCAGCCAAGCATAGGAGTTGAAATTTATAGATTTCAGCTTCCCAACTGAACCGGATTAAAATCAAATTTGCAATTCCATGGCCATCAATTTTTCATGAATAAGAAGATATCATGGAATTTTATCGCGAAAATTGGAATTTTCTTTGTGACCAATTAGGCCTTTAGTTATTGTTTTTCACTGAAAAGAAATATCATTGATTCATTGCGTCCTGTAGATATGAATACAATCTCTATTCCATATTTGCGTAAATCTTAAATATCTCCACATTACTTACATTTGTGTTCTCAAATCCCGGCCATTTATTAGATTAAATTTGTAATGATTTTATGCAAGTTAGAATTATGGTCCTGATGAAAGTGTAATAGTTACAGATAGTTATCAGTAAAGACTAACATCTTCTAACATGCATATATACTAGAGCACAGTAGTAAATTAGTGATAGTCAAATATAAGTTACAACTTCCTGAAGGATCTAGTGATCCAATTCAAACTTTGAGAGTTATGAACAAAGTTTATGAGGTTATCAAGCTTATTTTGAATGTCTCCTGACTCAAATGGAACAAATAGAGTATGAAAGAAAAATGATTTGCTGGCACGACTCAGTGGTTGGTTGTCCATACTAGCAATTTGTTCTTGTTGCTTGATGGTCGTCTATTTATTTAAATTCAGGACTCCGAATTTCATGAGAAATTGGAACTCAGTACCTTCGTATTTAAAATTAGGGATATTTCTCAAAATGAGTAAATTCCTATTAGGTAATTTGATGTGCTAAATGATAAATATGTGAACCCAAAGCATAAAGCTGGTAACTTTCGTGTCTCCAATTGCAGCCAGACATAGGATTCAGCATTCCAACTGAACAGCATTAAAAGTATTCGCAGTTCCATGATTGTTAAGTTCTTGAGTTGGAAGAGATCATGGAATTTCATGCCTTGCAATATATAATGGAATTTTTTTTGTTGTCTTTAAGACGTTCAGTTAATGCTTTTCACAGGAAGAAATATCATCGGTCCCTATAGACGATGGGAATAAGATCTCTATTCCATCTTTCTGTAAATCGTAGATCTCTCCACATTAATCACACTTGTGTTTCATGAGTCTCAAATCTCAGCCGTTTATTAGATTAAATTTATAATTATTTCTGCAAGTTATGATTATGGTTGTGATGAAAGTAAAACTGTTAATAGATATCACTTAAGATTGCCATCTTCTAACATGTGCATATACCAGAACATAGTAGTAACTTTTAACTTAGTGAGTCAACAAAATTTATAAATTGCTTTAATTTCCTGAAGGCTTAGTAATCTGATTCAACCTTGAGAATTATGGACAAAGGTTATGAGGTTATCAAGCTAAGGTGGAAGTATGTCTTTACTCAAATGGGACAAAAATAGGGAGCATGAAGAAGTTAAATGATTTGCTGGCATGATTTGGTGGTTGCTGGTTGTAACCAGATTGGCAATGATATTTATTGTTATTACTTTATTCTTTGCTTGTGGTGTTACAACTTCTATTTATTTAAGTTCTATTGAAGACTGAAATTGTCTAAGCATATTTGTATATAATAAAAGAAAATATTCTTTCTCACTTTTTTCTCCTTTTTTTTGGTTGACTTTTACTATTTATTTCTGAAGTGATTTTAATTTCTATTAGCCTGTAAAATTTGGGATTTCCTTTCCTTTGGCTTATATAAAACTTAAACTCAATCAGATGTTTGTTCTGGTGAATCATCAAGTACACAACCTTGATTATGAGTTAACTATTTCAGTAGAGGTTTGGGAATCTTTACTGCTACCAGCTATTAATCAAAATATTTACCTGTATTAAAGCATATGGAAGTTGCGACATTTAGATCTTCTGATAGAGCCTTCCTTTGGCGAATATTTCAAGCTTTTAAAATTGTTGACTACTATACAAATTTTAAGGATTGCCACCTACTGCATTTTGGCAAGTGAGGCCATGGGTGGTCAATTTCACTATCCAACTGCCATAAATATTTTCCCTAAAAGTCTTACTTTTTTCAAAAAAATACGTTGTCTATGTTTGGTATCACATGTGCTTATATAGACATGTCCTTTTCTGGAAGCACTGATATGAAGATTAAGGAGTTTGGCACCTTTGAATTTTGAAGTGCTTCTCAAAGCATATCTGCATAGAAAACTAGATCATGCGAGAAAAACGAGGAGATACGAGGGAATAAAGAAGTAGACTATTTTTCTCAACTGCCATTTTTCTTTCTTTGTGACTTCTACTTCCTACTTCCTAAATAATAATTTTCTTAAAAATCATAAACTAAACAACAATTTACTGGTAAAAATTTTTATGTCTAAAAGATCTAGAAGTTCTTCTTTTTAGCGGCACCAAACAAAACTTTCATGTAGTTCAGCTTATACAATCTCTCTGTTCTCTGAAAAATTATAGGAATATAGTCCATCTCCAGTAGTCAGTGAAGTAAATTTCTCTGTATAGAATATCAAAGACAGACTGCTTGGCCTAACATATTTCTTTTATGCCTCTCTATTTTCTGTTAACACGGCATTATTGATAAAATGAAACTAGAACAAACTGAAACTTCAGAAATATTTGAAGTTGAGTTTTTTAATGATTTTTAACTGAATGTTTTTTTTTAAGAAAATGAATGTACTGGAAGAGGTACCGCATATTTCTTGCAGTTTAGGGGTAAGTTTGAAAATAACCAACTGATATGATGATATATTGTTATCATTCATTAAAGGCAATTTCCTGACTCGGAGTTATTGCATTCTGAATCTTCTGATATTATTGGAGAGTAGTATCTAAGTTATATTGCTGATTTCTTACCCCACATGACTGCTTATAGGTTTGTGAATCCAAATGACACCTTCATTAGCCAGTACTTAAATTGGCAACAACTTTAGAGGGATTACTTCTAGATGCAACTGATCTTGTGGAAGCTTGTATGTCATCAAACTCGCATTGATAGAGTATTTTAACATCAGTGGAATTTGAAAAGTGTAATATCTGGAGAGGTTGATATCAAAACAAGATATGGGCACCTTGAAGTGATGTATATAATATTTGTTCTTCATCTAAATCAAATTTTAGTTTACATTGGAGGAGCTGAAAGCTTTTATGTCTATTTACAACACATGTAGAATGCCAAATGAGTCATTATAACTTACACAGTCTCCATCACGGTTCAAAGACTCGGCCAAGTCGAATATGAGTCGACCGAGTCGTATCCGTCTCGAGACCCGCCGAGACGAGTCCGAGACCCGATTTAAAGGATCCACTCAGAAATGACCGAATAGGTCTTGACTCGGAGTTGACTCGGCCGAATCGGCCGAGTCACGATACGACCTGGACTGACTCGGCCGATTCGGTTGAGTCAGCTTTCAGTCAAGGCCGATTCGATTAAAAAAACTCAAAATTACCTGAGATTTAGGGCTCATTGCCTGCGCCGCCACCTGCTCTGCCCGACCTCTCCCCCGCCTTCAGCGCCTATTCCTGCCTGCCGCCGCCGCGAGAGAGAGGGAGAGAGATAGAGGGAGAAGGAGAGGGGAGATGAGAGAGAGGAGGGAGAGGGAGACGAGAGAGAGGGAGAGGGGGAGAGATGAGAGTGAGAGAGGGAGAAAGAGCCAGAGGGAGAGAGATAGTAAAGAGAGAAGAGTGAGGGGGAGAGAGAGGGAGATAGAGCCAGAGAGAGGGAGAGATCGGGTGATCTCACCCGATTTCTCTCCTTTATCCTTTTCTTTTTTTGTTTTTAATTTTTTAATTTTATATTTACCCCCTCAAATCTTTTATATTTCTGAATTTACTCTCAAATTATCATTTTTTCTCAATTACCCCCTCAAAACAAATTGTTTTTGACATGTCATACACGAATTTTGATGTCTATATTTTTTACGATTTGTTATGATTTTTTCATAATTTATTGAGCTTTTTATGTAGCGTTTTGCGCGTATCGTCCGAGTCCGATCCAAGTCGCCGAGACCGATCCGTCTCGGTGGCCGAGACCGCGACTTTGAACTATGGTCTGCATTAGGCCAGCTTTGGTGGTAAAGAGTTACGGTTTTGATTGTGTGAAGTCCTTGGTTCAAGTCGAGGCTATGGTTTTTGATCCCAAACAAAAACAAAAACAAAACATTTGAAAAAGAAAAGAAAAATAGTTGGTCATACTTACTCTTAGATCATTGTTCTGAACTTATTGATCACATTTTACATGAAAGATATAATACATGAAAGATATTATTACGTTAGCTGAAGGTTTAGTTATATGTTGTTTTTGAAATGTTTTGAAAGTAATTCATCACTTAGCTGACAATATCAACACTTGGAGTGTCAAAACAAATGTCTTTGGGAGTTTACACTTTTTGCAAGCTTCTGGGGGCTGGGAATGTTAGATTGTAAATTGTAATTATTCTGTTTCATCTTTTTTATCTGTTTACTGCCCCACGGTGGATACCCTGATTAAAGGAAAAGTTAGAGATCAAGAGTTGAATTAGGCAAGAATGTAAGCTAGGGACTTTTTTTACTGTAGAGAACCTGAACGTATAAAACTTTATTGTGGTATAACTGAATGAATTTAAACATATCCTTCTGCAGACCTGTATCTGAGATATTATTACCTTGCAAGTATCAAGTGTCAACCAAAAACTTTTCTTGTCTTAAAGGTTCACTGTATAGCATAGTGTCCATGCAGGTCCTGGAATTCAGATTATAATGCTAATTTCAAAATACATAAGATCATTGTTGGCCACTTGAGATTTAAATGATTTTCTTCTAAACCTGTGATGTTTAAAAATGAACAGTTAAACCTCTGCTCTTGGAATTTTTCTCAGGCTCATGCATTTGTATTTTTATCTTTAACTTACTATTTCTATCTAAACTCACTAATTACGTACAGATGTAAAAATAGTTAGTTTCTTAGTAGAAATAGTAAGTACATAGAAGTAAAAAGGCAGGGCTGCATAAGAAATTTTGAAAAATAAGGGCTTTTACAGTTCATTAGAAATGTCATGGGGTTTAAAAAACTTTATTCAAAATTCTAAGGGCACAGATACATTCTCCCTTCAAAATATCATTGCATTTAAGTTTATCCTAAGGTAATTTCATTCATTTCTTTTTCTGTTGTCTGTGATGTCGTTTGCAGGTATGTGGATGACGGGAGACCCTTTTGGCAATTCATAGTCAGTTCTGCCACTGGTTGTTCAGACTCTCAGTACTTTGAAGAGTTGTATCAGTATTACATGACGGACAAGGTATCCACTTCTTCTTGGAAGATTGTGGTGTATGATATATTTGTTTTGTCAAGTCAAAGCTGATAGTTCTTGGTATATTTTGCTAGGCTTGGCATCTTTGTGATCCTGAGGCTGAGAACGTTTTTAAAGCTCTGCGAAAATCTGGAGTCAAATCAGCTGTTGTCTCAAATTTTGACACCAGATTGCGGCCTCTTTTGCAGGCTCTCAAGTGTGATAACTGGTTTGATGCAATTGCAGTATCTGCTGAGGTATTATTCTAATTCTTCTGTTTTATCTGTGAAAGAAATTATGCTGTGCTTAGTTAAATAGAAAACAAAAGAATAGAAAGAAATTTGAAAAAAAAAGTATTGTGTTGAATTCCTTTTGTTTTCAGTGCTCTCGCATGGTGATATTTTCAGGGACGCAGAAGACATTTTTAAGAAACTTCTGCTTTTCCTTTTTTTCTTGCATTTCTCTATTAAACAACCTATTTCCTGGTGATATCCTTTCATTTTGTTCACTCTTTTTGGAACCAAACATATTGTTCAATTATCTGGTACATTTTGTTACACGTGACTGTAAGCTTTGAAGTGTGAGCATAACATGATCACTTAAAGCTTTCTAAGAGATGGCTATACATATTTTGTTCATCCTTTAAAGCAACAACAACTACAAGGTCATTATTTCAAAATTTTGGGGTCGGCTAATTCTTTTCACCATTCAACTTTGTCGAGGGCCACTTTCTCTCCTGAATTAGCGACTATCATATCCTTTTTTAATTGCCTCAATCAATGTTGTTTTGGTCTACATTGCCCCTAGTCTTACCCGCTTGAACTACAGTCCAATCGTTCCTCAATCCATGCTGCTTATATTTATGCACTGTCGCATGTGTTAGTTTATATCACATTTGCAAGTTCACTCATAGTTTCTGACTGCCACCAATGGCGTTATGCAACAGGTGGCAGCCGAAAAGCCAAATCCAACTATATTTCTGAAGGCATGCGAACTGTTGGGAGTAAATCCAGAGGATGCAGTGCATGTGGGCGATGATCGCAGGAATGACATATGGGGTGCTAGGGATGCTGGTTGTGATGCCTGGCTGTGGGGCAGTGATGTTCACTCCTTCAAGGAGGTAAGAGTAATAAGCTTAGTATATTGGTCCGTATCTTTTGCCTTTTGAGTAAAATTTGCGAGGGCCTGATGGCATAAGTTGATTGATGCAGGTTGCGGAGAGAATCGGAGTGCAGGTGTAGGAGTGGTATCAGCCGGGAACTGAGGTGTCGTCATGCTTAAATATTTAGCTGAATTTTCCAGTCCTGTTGTTGGTGCGTAAAATGTATGTTTTACCTATGGGTTTTTCAGAATCATGTGCGTTAAATAGCTTTCGTCTCTGTCCAGCCGAACATGCTGCAAACCTGCAAATGGGAAGCTTCCCATTTTAGAAGAGAAATATGGCCGAGGTGGGCACAGATGAGGTTGACAGGCCTAGATATTTGTATATTCTGCGTTATGTGTTTTAAGTTGATTGCAAGTTTTAAAGCTTGCTCCATTTCTTATATCCTTTGGGCTGTTTGGTTGCAAGAAAGTGGGCGGAAGTACGGAAATAGGGAAGTATAATTGCTCACTTCCCTATCTATCCAAACACCGGAAAAGGAAAATAAGAAAATCTCTTTTCCTTTTATCTTTTCTTTTTTACATAACCATTTCCTCACTTCCAGAGTACTACAGTTAATTTTGTGGTCATGTAAATCACATTTGTAATAAATTGCAGCACAAAACAGTTAATTTTTTGATCATGTAACTCTCATTTGCATTCTAATTACACTCCAATTTTTATTTTTCTTAATTAATTTTTATTTTAATATTATTTTACGGTCAACTTTGTGGTCAACTTTTCACTTTTACTTTCACATTACCATCCAAACACCGGAAAAGACAAAATATTTTTCAAACCACACTTCCCAACAACATCCAAATACCGGAAAACTTACTAACCAATTCTCAAGTTCCAAAGGGAATTATTACTACTTCCTCACTTCCACCCTTAACCAAACATGCCCACCTCGGCGCTCAGTAAAGATGTGGCGGGTTGGGTGGCCTAAGGCTCAAAAATCAGGTTTACAGTCTTTATTTTAAGGGGAGGAAAAAAAAAGAAGAAGAAAGCAAGCAAGTGCGGACTCGCAGGCAAAGATAATTACCTAGTCCACTTATCAGGCTTTTTTCTCTCATGATATGTTATATGGGAAGGTGTCAAGTTGAGTCCATATGGGGATTACTGAGATCTCCTTAATTTCTTTTAATCTCTTCTTCTAAGCAAAACAAACATGTTAAAAGTCTAAAAGAATAATCATTTTGGGAACGTTTGAAATTTCTTCTGAGCATAAAAACATTCTCCGAGGTAATTATTTCACTTTTCATCAACGATGGGCAGTTCTTTATTATTTTTTGGAAAAGAGTAAATGTCACTACGAGGTAACTCATACCATTTACCCTAATAGATAAAAGGAAATTCGATGTGATTTAGAATTTGTAAATCACATAATATGAATGTTGAATACGACAAGTAAAGATAAAGTTTAAGCTTTTCTCTACGAGAAACAATATAGCTCTATTAATGAGAGATAAAAAGAGGAGATAAAAAATTATTAAAACACAAAATAATGTTAATTTGACTATTTTATTAGATCACAACTGTGACTGAAGGGAATATATATACATCTAGCCTCCCATGCTTTACAAATAAAACCTTTTAAAAATAGAATCCTACATTACATTCTCTCTTTGACTCCATTTTGAGTTCAAAAAGTATAGCTCAAATAATATCAAATAAAAAGTGTATCGAAATACCTCCAACTGTGGGGGTCCGCTCAAAAAGGTTTCCAGTATATTTTTTTTTCCTTTCATGAATATACCTCCTATTTTTCTTTAATTTTACTATCTCGCAGATGTTAACGGTAGGGGTGTGAACCGGGAGGGTCGGCCTGGCCGATTCGCCCGGAACAGGTTTAGGTTAGCCCGGACACGTCCCGGCCTAGGCTACCTGGGCCGCTGCCCGTCCCAGGCACGCCCTCAGGGGGTGCCTGGGTTAGGCCGTTGTGGCCCAGGGCCCAGTCGGGCCGGGATGCATCCGGGCTGGCTTGGGTTACCCGGCCAACGATTATTTTAATAGCCGTTGAGCTGGGCCGGGCCCTGGGGGGAGGGGGGTTTGTAATTTTTTTACAAAACCCCACTAACGGCTATATTGGCTCAAAATATAGCTTTTTTTTTTGGGGGATTTTTTTTTTTTTTTTTTTGGGGGGGGGGGGGGGGGGGGGGGGTGGTTTGTAAATTTTTTTTTACAAATCCCTCAACAGGTATATTAACTAGAATTGTTTTTTTGTTGCCAAAAAAAATTACATTTTAACTACCCATTCCTCTGTATAAATACTCACTCTTCCTCACTTCATTTTATCACCAAAAAAATCTCTAAAAAATCTCTTAAATTCTCAAGTGCTCAAGCTCTTGAGTTTCTCAAGTTCTCAAGTGATCAAGCTCCTTCAAGTTTTTCAAGCTTACTAAAGTGCTCAAACTCCCTCCACCTCTCTTCAAGTCCTCAAGTGATCATGCTCCCTCAAGTTCTCAAGTTCTCAAGTACTCAAGCTTTCTATAAATAATATGTATGATTTTTATGATTCTCAATTTGGAAATAAACAATCATCTCAATCTATATCTTCATCTAAGCCTAAAAGTCCTTATTACCAGGATTATTATCTGCATCCAAAAGATCAAGAAGCTCGACTCATTGAATGGGCTTCATTATTATTTACTCGTGCTATATCTCCTGAGATTGATGCAAATTCAGGATTTGAAAATTTTGATATTTTGGCATGGTGAAAATCACAGGAATCGACATATCCTGTCATTTTCATCATGACGCGTGATTTACTAAACCCTCCTACCTCTACTGCAACTTTAGAATCTGCTTTTAGTACAACAGGATGAGTGCTCACTGATACGAGAAACCGTCTGGCATCAAAAGCTATCAAGATGAGCATCTGCAGGAAGGATTAGCTCGATGCAGAGACAAGAAGGCAGAATAAAATAGTAGATGAAATCATTAAAGACTCCCCATAAGATGAGTGAAGAAATGAAGATCTTTTGTATTTATATAATTTATTTGTATCAATTTCAATTATATAACATATGTAATTTATCAATTTATACAGTTATACTTCAATTATTTATATTAATCTTTTGTATTTGTATCAATTTATCCAATTTATTAGATTGTTAATAAAAAATTTACATTTGTATTTTACAACTTGTATCAAATTTGTCCACATTTGAGTTTTTCTAGATTTTTTTGGAATTTTATAGAATTTTATAGAATTTTTTACATTTTTTATATTTTTGAAATTAGTCAGATTTTTTAATAACCCGGAGCGGCCCGGCTCGTGTATGGCCCGGCCCATCCCGACTGGGTGCTCGGGCTGTGCTCGGATCTCCGTTATAGGGACCGGGTTCGGGCTGGGTCGAGCTGATCGGGAGAAGCGGACGGGCCCGACCCGATCCGTCCCGTTTCACTCTCCTAGTTACGGCTCATGTTTGAAGGATGATAATACCTAAAATCAAGTAAAATAAAGTAAAAAAAAATTATAATAAAATAAAATCGCTGCAGATCCGTGCTGATCTCTCCTCCTCTTCCGATGCGCGCGCGCGCGCGCGCACACACTCTTTCTCTCTCTCATCACCGCCTTGAGCCTCTCACCGGCCACCGGAGGCGCTCTCGGAAGCACCGACGTCTCCCTTTCCCTCTCTGGCAGCCCCGCGAGTATTATAAGCAGAGCAGAAGGCCAGCGTCTTCCTTCCTCGCACTGGCCCCTTCCTCCTCTCCGGCCAACCCACTCTTCTCCTCCGCCTCCCCCCAGCGACAACCCTCCACCTCTCTCCTCTCTCTTCGACAACAGATCCCGACTCTTATTGAAGCTTGCCGCTAGCCACCAGCGGCTGAACAAAGTTGGTTTTTCGTAAATGGGTCTTTCTAAGGGAGTTGTAACGCAGGTCGCAATTCTTGTTCAATGCGCGCAAGGTGCTTGACTGAATCCCCAGAGAAGAATAACAACAAGATGATCGACTCGGCAGGGCGAGCTCACAATTAATGCTAATGATTAATGTAAAATAAAAGTATTTGATGCAATTGGGTGGAAGATTTTGTTTGTAACTATGCTTTACTGAAATGAAATTTGGTTTATAACTATTGAATTGTATGTAGAAGGTTTTAGATATAAGCTTTTGATTTGTATTTAGGGAATTTGTGGATCAATTTTTCTTCCTCCATCGTCCACCATCAATTATTTGATTTGTATCAATCTAATCTTTGCTATTCTTGTGGCTTTCAGTTTTCTAAATATAAAATATTCTACCTGCAGAAAATAGAACTAGACCTAAGAATGATTCTCTTGTTGTGGTTTCAATCTGTTGTTCTTCTTGTGTTTTCAAGTTTGTGATGAAATCTATGCATGAAGAGAGCTCCGACGAGATGAGACAAAGTTTGTAAGATACACATGTGCTGCAACTATAATAACAAAAAGAAATATGTAACATAGTGCAATTCAATCACCTAAATCAAGAATAAGGGAACAAGTACAATTCAGGATGCAATCCCATATAGGAAGGCTTACAGTCAAGGAAGCAAAACAATACAGGAATTTCAACAAGCAGGTGATCGGGCAAAAAAAAAAAAAAAAAAAAAAAAGAGAGGATGTGATTCCATCTTATTAACATCCATGAGACAGTTGCAAATGTTTTCCAACAATAACCACTAACAATTATAAAGATTTTCTACAAGAAGCTTATCTCGCGGGGGTGCTAAATAAGACTCGTCTTCTTCATATAGCATAGGCTTTCAATACTCGAAAGTTATGTGCTATCAGCTACTCTAGCACCTTACAGATATTCTCTTGGGGACCACGTGGAGCAGGCGGCCGAAGATGTGCTGGTCCGAGGGACTCTGTAGTGGGGCATTTCGTCAAACATATTGACGGCCTGTAGACGAGCCTCAACTTGGCAAAGTGGCAGATGATCAGGATGACGAAGATGTCAGTATAGACGAGGTGGGCCTGGTGGTGGGAGACGAGGGATGGGGTGGCAGGAGAGGAGGCGTGTGAGGGAGAAGTGGAGGAGGGGGAGGTGATGAAGCCAGGGCGGGAGGTGATGACTGTGGTGGAAATTTTCCATTGTGAGTAATTAGACAGTCGATTCACACCACAAGCGAGAGAAAGCTTTAGAATGTAAGTGTAAAATGATTATCACAACTCAGAAAAGAGACCGAGACACAAGATTTTTACGTGAAAACTCAAATTAGGAAAAAGACCATGGGAAAGAGGAGAAAGATCCACTATAATCTGACAATTTACATGGATTACGGGATTGTTTGGAGTATCTCTGAACAATGGTTAATTGTGGAAATATTGGGATGGTCTTGCTGTTAGGTCTAGAGAAAGGATTCAGCTAGGTTAGGTCAGTATCGGTCCCCCTATTTTTATTGGAGACGAGGTCCATTTATACTGAGTTGTTGATGGTGAATGCAAGCTGAGAGGGTCTCTGCATGATCTCCATGCGCGGATTTATTGTAATGGTTGTAATTATGGGCACTGGACTGTTGGGATTGCATGCAGAAAATCTTTTCACTGTCCATAACTGCCCGCTTTAAATGTAAGGGCGTTACACATCTTTAACATGGGAGAGAGAAAGTGGCGTAATTGCAGGCGGAGATCTTGATGGTCGCTTCTGGGGACTTTTGGGGTGAAATTGAGGATCTTAAACCGCAGATGACTCCGTATGGTGATGTCTTCTGAATAAGAAGTAGCTTTAGGATGTGTGGAATGCGCACACAAGAATATAATGGAGCAGCTTAAACCATGTATTAGACGTAAGAACTAAAGAAAGATGTAAATCAAATAGGTTGGGCTGACAAGTCTGTAAATTTAGCTTCTAATCACGCGAAACTAGTACGTCGAGGGGATAATCCAAACAAAGAAATCCTCATGTACATACCATATGTCTTGCGCAGTTATAGGCTAATCATACACATCCATGTCATTCCAGGATGAGTAATACATGCAACTATTCACAAAAGCGGTGTTCGGATAGTACCTGAGCGGAGTATGCCTCTCCGGTATGTTTGAATCCCCCAGCCTCTAATCACATGAACCTAGTGTGTCGAGGGGATAATTCAAATAAGAAAACTCTCTCATATATATATATATATATATATATATATATATATATATATATATATATATATATATATATATATATATATATATATCATAGTTTCATGTAACTATAGGCTTCGGAATATATACCTGCAAATCTGGAAAGGGACCTGAAGTGGGGATATGACCCGGCTACGATTGGATGTGTTGACTCTGAGTGTGAGTAAGTCTTACAACGGGGTGGCGATCCGCGTCTCCGAGCGGGGGATACTCCCATAACGAAGGGTTTTGCCTGCTCGAAAGCCAATCGAGATAGAGCCAGAGGCTGGTGCTTGCGTTGTCGACTCCAAGTGGGCGACACCCCTACTTCGGGACGTACGAGCATCCAAGACTAATGGGAGACACTCTCATCATCATTGCGGGACTCTGAGTGGGGGATACTTCCACAGTGGAGGGTTTCGACTGCTCGTATGCGAATCGAGATGGAACCTGTAGGCTGGTGCTTGTGTTACCGATTTCGAGTGAAAGATACTCCTACTTTGGGACGTACAAGTGTCAGGGACTGATGGAGGACACCCCCATCAGTATGGCAGGGGCTCCGAGTGGGGGACACTCCTACAATGGAGAGTTTTTGACTGCTCGTAAGTCAATCGAGATGAAGCCACATAAGATGGTGCTTGCATTGCCGACTCCGAGTGGGGACACTCACTTCGAGATGCACAAGCGTCAGGGTCCGATGGGGGATACTCCCATAAGCATGGCAGGGACTTCGAATAGAGGATACTCCCACAGCAAAGTGTTTCGACTGCTCGTAAGCCAATTAAGATGTAGCCTGTAGGCTGGTGGTTGCATCGCCGACTCTGAGTGGGGGACACTCCACTTTGGGATGTACAAGCATTGAGGACGGTGGGGGGACACTCTCACTAGCATGGCAAGTACTTCGAGTGGGGAACACTCCAACAGCGGAGAGTTTCGACTGCTCGTAAGCCAATCGAGATGGAACTTGTAGGCTGGTGCTTGCCTTGTCAACTCTAAGTGGGGGACACTCCCACTTCGAGACGTACAACTGACAGGGACTTATGGGGGACACTCCCATCATCATGGTAGGGACTCTGAATAGGGGATACTCCCACAGCGAATGGTTTTGACTGCTCGTAAGCCAATCGAGATGGAGCTCGTAGGCTGGTGTTTGCGTTATTGACTCCGAGGAGGGACACTCCCACCTTGGGACATACAAGCTTCAGGGACTAATTAGGGACACTCCCATCAATATGGAAAGGACTCCGAGTGGGGACACTTCTATAGCGGAGGGTCGACTGCTCGTAAGAAAATTGAGATGGAATCTGTAGGTTGGTGCTTGCGTTGCCAACTTTGAGTAAGCAACACTCCTACTTCGGGACGTGCAAGCATCAGGAATTGATTGGGGACACTCCCATCAACATGGTAGGGAAGTGGTTAGGAGTCAAGATGCATTTTATTTGATTAAAACAAAATACATGTGCTTTGAAGGAAATACAAGGGATGTTATTAATTAAAGTACTTCCTTGCCCTTGGAGGAGAAATTAGTTCACTCAATCGCTTCGTACTGAGTGATTGCATGTTGTGGATAGACAAAAGTAGAGCGTTGAGTGATCGGGGGAAAACCACGCGCAAAAAGTGTATGTTTTGAAATCAGAGTTAAAGTGTGTGTACTTTGGCTTCCTCGATACTTCCGTTATAGCATAGAGGCTAAAACGAGTCGAATCCACAAGGACGGGAGGCAATAGAAGCTTTACCGGTGATTCATGTGTGTGTTAAAAGTTCTTCAATGTTTGCAAGAATGAAAAGAAAGGAAAACAAAGAATGGAATAGAGAAATACGGTGAAACACGAAGAAGTGGGAACATAGAAGATAAAATGTTTGTGATTTTTGAAAGTATTTCTAAAACAAAGTGAAAAGATAAAGAAAACTCATGGCTATTAACTACTAATGACTCCACTAATATGCTAACCTCTTAGTTATAGTTGCCTCACATGTATTATTGGCCATCACTAGTCCTTGGTTCAAGATCTTACAAAGCATGGCTCATATGTTAACTTTCACATCCCAATTCAACCAACAAGTTTAAGCTACACTTAAATTATCAAAACCCAATAAGAGCAAGTATGAAATAAAGCAATGTTAGCTTGTTAGAGATTAGATGTTAGAGTGTTAGATCCATCATCATGAGCAATCAATGGCTCTTGCCAGAGCAAGGCCAAGTAGAGGCTATTAGATTCATGTAGATTATCAAATAAGAAGTTAGACTAGATAGTGGTTAGTAGTAAGTTGCCATGAGAGAAAAGTTAGCTACACATATAAAAGGAGTTAGAGAGAAGAAAACAAAAAGAGGTAAAGAGAGAACCTTTCATAGCTTGTCACCTTCTATTACAAGCACTCTTTCATAGCTTGCACTCTCTCTCCTATTACAAGATCTATAAGAAATGGAAAATATAAGGGAGGAAGAAGAAGAAGAACTAAATCAAACTACCTTAAACTACAACATGAAAAGAAAAACCCTAAAACTAACTTAATAAAAACTACTCAAAAACTCTTCCACCTTGAGCTCTGGAAAGCCCCAGGTATTTATAGGCAAAACTGGGCACCAGGGTACACGTACGGAGCCGCGCGTCAAATCTTGGCACGTGGCTCCACAAGGGAGCTGCGAAAATGCGGCCGTCCTCGGGCGGCGCGCGCAACGCTGCCTGCTGCGCGCTGTCCGGTTATCCCCCTGTCGGCTGGATATTCTGGTTTCTGATTTTGGGTCCCTGGTTTTGACAAAAATGCTCTCTAAAGTCAATGGCTATATTATAGGCCTTTAATCAACCATTAAATGGTGATTTAGGGTCTTTTTCTTCATTGCATACATGGACCTAGAAACATATAAGAGAGATATTATTAGAAGAATTTAATATTAAATAAATGTGAAGATGCAGTATGAAATATGCAGTTTTAGAGACTAATCATTGAGTTGTCCTGACCTGGAGCTGCTCTGAGGATAAGAATGTACTTTTTGAGGAGGCCTTGGTGGATAAAATCTTCTAAGTATCATTGAAGGCTCCTACAGTGGATGGTCTTATGTGCCTTACTATCATGAAAGAAGCAGTACTCCTCTGCTTCGATGAGGGTAGGATCATGTTGGATTAGCTTCAGGCGCCTAATCCAAGATTGTCCTTGATGGCATTAAATACTTCATTGATGGAAAGTTTCAATGGATTGAAATGTTGCTCCGTCTGGAAGGCATGGAATGGACTTGGTAACGCTGGGAATGCTTGTCTCTTGAAGGCACTGCCCCCAACTCTGATCTTAGGCATAGGTGAAGGCTTCGTGTGAAGACTTCGACTTTCCTCCGCCATCACGAGGCTTTGCGAAGTGGTTGGGGGAAGTCTTCGTTGCCTCTTCCAGCTGGATGTAAGGTAGTGCTTGGGAGAGAAGCTCGCTCATCCGACTGTGCTTCATGAGGTGTTTGTATAGGAGGTGAGAGACTTGCAACCCGCTGATGAAGACGAGTGCAGAGACATCTTCACCGCAATTAGGGACCTTGGTGAGTTGGCTTGGAAGAAACCGATGTAAGATTTGAGGCTGTCACCTTGCCTCATCTTGATGGAAATGAGGTGGTGGTTATTTTTCTTGGCCTTCTGACGAGAGGAGTATTAAGTGAGGAATGCTTGGAGAGAGTGGGGCAGAAGAGGGTAGAACCAATCTAATGCCACACATTTCAAACTGGAGGGAAAAGTGACGCACAATAGTGGATTGTAGCGACAATAGACCCATTTTGTTCTGAAATTATCTGATGTACTTGAAGGGGTCACTCACCCCGGAGCAGTAGTTGAAGGTTGGAGTTGAAAACTTTCTCGAGAACTCACATTCTAGGATGTCTTCGGAGTGGGAGAAGTCAGGAATTTTGACAGCTAAAGGCGTTGGGTGGCCTTGCAGTCTAACTTTCGTGATCCGTCTCTAGATCTGTTCGTCAAAGACTCAGAGGTCGAGAGATCCACCGATTCCAGGTTCACTTTTTGACTGCATCGATGGTTGGTTGTTTTGACTCTAGGTCGGTTCTCTGGTTACATCTATCCCTGGGTTCTCTAGAGTATGGCGATCTGTGCCTGAAGCTGGCCGTTATGTTATTTCAGAGTCTCTTGCTCATAGGAGGCTCTCTCGCGGTCAAGGGCCGCTTACTCTCGATCACGATCTGACTGGGCTTGTTACTCTTTCATCTGTTCCTTCATGTCAGTGAACATCTGAAAGATCTGGCCTTCATGTAGCGGCATTACTCAGACATTGGCGGCTGCTCCCTGAGGCAAGGAGGAGCCAGTGTCCTTGGTGGTATGTTGTCGATAGACAACAGCCGGGGGGACCATGCCCCGGCGGTGCTATTGGTCCTGCCTTTGGAAGGGGCATCATTGTGAATGATCGTCTACTTTTTAAAGGCTATCAACACAAGAAAGATTTTTTTGAGGTAGGTTTGCTTGGAAGGGAGGGAGACTTCAAGTGTAAACTCAAGCTCTCATTGAAAGCACCAGAATCTAGTGGGAAAATCACACCAGCTTGTGGTGATGAATTTTTGCCACAAGCGATTGGACGCTCCCCGATCTGACCTACCTAAGCACACATAGAAAGGACACCTTTCACGTTAGGAGTACCGATGTGGTGCCAGCGTAAAACCCTCGGGCATGAGAATCAGCAAGTGGAAAGAAAAGAGGGATTGGCACAAAAAACTGTCAGTGTAGTGGAAAGGTGAACTAACATAGGGGAGCTACAAGTGTGATGGGATGAACTAGCACAGGAAAACTGCTAGTGTGTAATAAGATTAACTAGCACAGGGAGATTACTTGTGTGGTGGTAGACTGGAACAGGAAAACTTTCAGTATCAGAGTGTCACGCCCCGCTTCCCAAAGTATGTGAAATAGTACATGATGAGAGTCGGTGATACATATACGCGAGGAGAATACTCCACGTATACGCGCTACGCCTCAATGTAACCTGAACAAGTTATATAAATCAACAAAGATACTATCATAACACTACAATATGACATATAAATTCTCACACAAGATATAATTATTTTGTGAATACTAGAATAGAATAAAGGCTGATTCAATCAATAGAGAATCAAATAAATATAACTAGAAATAAAGAACAATTAATGAGTAATACCCAAGATCAGATGATCAAGCGAAGGAAACTCTGGCTCCCACTATTGCTCCATTAGCTCCTCGCAATACGTGTGATCCTCCCTAAATATTATCAGCAAAATAAAATATCCTTAGACCTGGATATGCAAATTCATGGGAGTCAGAAAACTCTTAGCGAGTGTGTAAAATGTGAGAAGTGGTGTAATATAATACAATATAGCAACAGTTGATACATTACAAATACCATAACATTTAGAACATAAATAAACTGTGATAAAGATAATCTATAATAGAATCATGTTTACCTTCAGATGTCTATTATAGCATAAATATAACAAGTGAACACACGTCAATTTACAGTACATTATTGAATGTCTATTTATATTAATTATGTTAGGAACACCAATTGCTATATGTAATAAACGCATCCAATACTACGCCTATTAGACATGTCACCCAATGTTATTGAAACTGACTGATGGAGATATTGTCTATGTTTGAGGTTGGTCCCGCACATATCCGGGACCACGACCCAATCACCTGGCACTGAAGCAGGTCCTACCGCTTGGTAGTCAATAACAATAATAATATAAACAAGACGGGATGTTAGTTATGCCCCCGCGGTAGAAACCCTCTTTCGACTGTGCAACTTGTATACTAGGTCTACCTAAAAACATATGTTGTCTCTCCTATCAATTTCTCCAATCCCAGTGTTAGTTTTCTAACGTCATTGTTACATAAATTACTAAGATTAATCAATGCCCACATTACCTACGTCTCTGGGATAATTAATGACAGTAATGAAAGTACCTAGAAGGGGGTGAATAGGTGTAAGGCTAATCTAATATACAAATGATGTGGAATTAAAAACTAATTGCAACACACTTAGTATAACCAAAGAGTGTAGCTGAATTCTCAGTGAAGGGCTCTGGACTATCTTCTCTAAATTCCTGTAAATAAGAGTTGAGGTGCTATATGAAGCTCTCTTGGTTGAACACAAGTATGGCACACAAACAAGCAATACCAAGCATATAAGTATGAATGAACAATATGAATCAATGCAAGCACAATATAAGAGAGAGACAGTTAGAGATAGTGGATCAATCGCAAACACTGAGATATGTTTCGATGTTCGAGCACCCAGCTCTACGTCCCCGCCTTCACACAGAAGAATTTTCACTAACTCGTCTACATAGGATTTCCCACACAGGGAACCTCCATGAGGATTTGAGCAAATACAACTTGGGAGTACACAACTCCTCTTTCAACAAATACAACATCTACACAAGAGGCAAGGCACAACACAAAACACCTCTACACTTAGAGGGTTAGGCACTTAGCCAAATGACAATCAACCTCTCACTAGAGGGATTAGGCTCAAGGCCAACACCAACAACAATCACCTCACACTTGAGGGATTCCAACTCAATCTCCATAATCACCTCTCACTAGAGGGATACAAACACCACTTCCACAATCACCTCTCACTAGAGGGATATCAACACAATCACCTCTCACTAGAGGGATATCATAAAGTATGGAAGGTATACAACACTTGGTGGTATCAACAACCACAAACTAATTTTTCTTACTAAAACAAGATCCTATAGAAAGGATAGATATGATAAGCTCAAGTGTGAAAAAAATAAAGTGTTTGGAAATGAAAACAACAAAGAAAAACACTTAAGAAAATCACAAGATAGATGTTGAAATAAAGATCAAAAATCAATTCCCATATACTCTCTTTTTCTTTGAATTTTCCAACACTTTAAAACAAATAAAGATTGATCTTTTAACCCAAAAACTCTTTTAAAACTTTTAGCTAAAACACTTAAGAAGATGAAGATTTTTACTCTTAAAATTGTTGTAGAAAACCAGCTCAAATGGGGGTATTTATAGCCTCAACAAATTCTGCCCGTTGGCAGCAGGCAAAGGGTAAATATTAAAAAATAAAAATGATTGTGAAATTGTTTTGAAGAAAAATAAGGCTTTAACTTCAAAATTTGATTTTGTTGTAAAAGAAAATGAATCTTTGAGAAATAAAATTTCTTCTATTTCAAAAGAGCTAGAGTTGGTTTATAAGAAAAACACTTCTTTGAAAAATGATATTGACACACATGTTTGCCATGCTTCACCACCTAGTATCTATTGCATCCACCTCTTCTACTATTATTGAAAATGATATAAATATTTCAAAGAAGAATGTTGATTGTTTGGGCTTCACTTTGAGCCAATGTGTTTAAACCACATACGATTGGAATCCATGTTTCGAAAGAAACAAGTTCTAAATATGCATGCACACAAACCACGGCATATACATGCTCCTCACGTTCATACACACAACACTATGTATGCTCATATGTACACATGTACAGATTGTGGATATAAAGGCCACTTTACTAAGTTTTGTTATGATAGAGTACATAATGTAAATTTAGCAAACAAATTTGTTTGGGTTAGGAAATGTGCTAACCCCAATGGACCCAAAAGAGTATGGGTACCAAAAACCACTCCTATTTTATTTGATATAGGTGTGGGCTCTCACATGACGTGAGAGTTGTTGATGCCTTGAGGTGGATGCGTTCCGAGCTTAACGGTGACTATTTTGAATGCATCACTTTCAAGGGAGTTTGGTGGAGAACCACCTTGATTTGGAGATATAGAGATGTGCCCTCATAGTTTTGGTAACGATCTCTAAACTCCCATTTAGTTTATATACTTTTATGTTATTGATTTTTAGCATGTTTTGATTACTATGTTAAATGCCATGATAATTAGGCTTGTGATATACATGATTAGTATTTGAGATATACCCATGTTTATATGGACCTATATTTTGTGTTCTCATTATAGTTTAGCTATTCTGTATATCATAGCTCTAATAACCTGTGCATTTATCTAATAATCATATTGATTATGTTTCGTTTTATGTTTCAAGTTTTGATTACATGTTTAGAAGTAGCTTTCATTAAAACTTGTGTATATACTTGTACAACTAGTGAGTCACAAATTGATTATTATATATTTGTCTTAAATTGCTCATTTGTACCCATTAGATGTACTAGTATAGCCTAGTTTTGATGATTCATATATTTTGACTTGTATTCCCTATTTTGTACATGTTTTCATTAATATGTCTTTAGCTTCATGTATATGTTAATTTTGTCAAAACTATTGGATATACATGTATAACCTTGAATTATTTGCCTTTCATGCAAAATCTCTTTATAGACTCAATTGTGTTTAGATATGTACGTATACTCCTAGTTTAGACAAAACAAACATATGCCTTGGAGTTAGTATTGATTAATGAAAATTAAATTTTGATGATTTTGGGTTAGAGTATTGATAATCTCTTTGAATTTCTTTAAATTTTGATGATTTTCTTTGAATTTTCCAACACTTTAAAACAAATAAAGATTGATCTTTTAAACCCAAAAACTCTTTTAAAACTTTTAGCTAAAACACTTAAGAAAATGAAGATTTTTAGTCTTAAAATGTTGTAGAAAACCAGCTCAAATGGGGGGTATTTATAGCCCCAAAAAATTCTGCCCGTTGGCAGCAGGTAAAGGGTAAAAATTACGAACACGATCTAATATTTTTCAACAAAATCAAATGTTGTGAACTTGAGCATAACAACACTATCTAATCTTTACGATGATCTAAACAAAATCTTAAACTAAACAAACCGATGTCTTCTTGCAGAACTCCGTCTCCAAGTCGACTCGATCCAAACATGATCCAACGAGTTTGACTCCAACCGAGTGCTAGATGCGATCTTGACACGCGAGCTCTTGAATCACCATATGAAAGCTCCAAAATACCTTTGTTGAAGCTAATCACCTACTAATATCTTGATCAAATATCTGAAACTAAATATCACAAGATTATTAGTAAACAATAACTACATGAGTTAATCATCATCAAAACTAGAGTGAAGGGCCTCTGGGCCAACAAGTAACACTAACAGTGTCAACAGTGTAATCATGATATCACTGTAATGATATAAACAAGATGATGGTTTTATATTTGATAATATTTTTACAGTGATTTCGGTAACATAAATTATACTAATAACATGGCATGTACTGATTTGTCAATAGGCTTATGATAATAAAATAAGTAAAGATGACCATCAGGGAATGTGAAGAAAGTATCAATGTCAGAATATAATTAATCATAGTAGACCAATGATGAGTCTCCATCTATAAAGCTCCTATAATTCAACAGTGCTACACCTCATCAATTCCAAGATATATAGATCATACTTAATCAAAGAAGATAAAGATCAATATATTATCAAAGAGTGGAACATCTTCAAACAATAGCGAAGCTAGATTTGTCTTTACATCTGGTACTCAATATCAATAAGAGATTATCAATACTCTAACAAACAAATCAGTAAGTAAATCCAGAAACTCTCGCTATTAATACCCAAAATCGATCCCAAGTACATACTGAAATTAAAAGTAAGATATTTATATGTGCAATCAAGATTCAACCATTATCAATCCCATTTAAAGCTAATCAACATCTCCCCAGAATGTACTAAGATGCAACGAAAACTGACACCTTAACATTTGATCTCAATACAATCGCCATAAACATCTAAGTATTATTCTTCAAGCTTAGTCAATGATTCACGCTCTCCAGAAACACCAACCCGTGAGTCACTTAAATAAGATCAGCAAGATATTACTCTATTTGAAACCATCACTTAAAAATCCTCTCAAATTTGTCTTTTAAATATAAATAGTAAAATGTTTTCAGTTTTAATAGATGTTCATCACTCATTGTCAAGCTCACACTAAATTTATAATCCAACCATTACTCATAACTCACTAAATAAACTTATCACGCGTTGCTTCCTAAAATATTCAATAGCAGGGATGCAATGAGAGTCGGCGACGCATATATGCGAGAAAAATACCTCACATATACGCGCTAAGCCTCAGTACATGAAATAAACACAATATGCACGATATAAATTCAGCTTAAATAAGTACAAGATACCTGCAAAATGAGTCAATAATTATGATAGATATGAAAAACAAGAACAAATAAAAAAGCAGATACAAAATAATAAAGATACATGCGAATAATAAAGGTGGCGGGTCTTCTATTAATATCCCAAGAGACATCGGGTACTACAAAATCTCTGATCTCCGACCTGAGAAAATAACCTCACGGTCGTCAGAAAGCGACCTAATGAGTGATAAAATGAGAAAAACAGTAATATATACTATAATAGTATTACAGTCATGATAATATATAATACGTGTCTAAATAATAGGGATACGATATAATTATACTTATGATCGATATATATTACAATAAATATCTGCACTATTGCATCATTAATACCTAACATGCATGTTACAACGATGTTACTTTATAATATTATATAATACCTGATTAAAATAATGACTATGTCAGTCGAAGAGAATTTTCTATATATTAAGATTTATTATTTCATATATTATTTGTTAAACTAGTGGTAATAGTCGCATGAACAATATCAGTGATAATTACAAACATTTATACAAAATAGACAAAATAATCATAACATAATATTTGATAATATTTGTGAGGGTATATGAATAGTGTATCTATGAAGAATACAGGAACTGCAAAGTATACATATGACATGGTGGTGGACAAGAAATCAGAAAGTGTAACAAGTATAAACAAATAATAATACACATATATCAGGCATTAAATTTTATTTATACAATAATAACAATCAGTATCGCTTGATATTTTAATCAATCTCTTTCAGTGTCCTATACCACTAGCAGTTCATATCGGGGGGTTGTACTCTAATCGAACGTATCTGAACATGACATAGGTATTATTATCCAAACGAGAGAGTGACCAAATAACAAACGTTTCTGAAGTCATCATTATTTATATTGTTTTATTATGTTAATTAAAAACTCAAGGGTCAATAAGCTGTAATTGGTGGATGTATCCCATACATACATAAGATTATGGCCTGCTTGATTTCCACTACCTGCTGAAGACCAAGGATTGCCCGTTAGGGTGAACGTGAACATGATTCTCCTTTAACATGATGAGCATATATATAAACATGTAGTAGTCAGCACTACCCTGTCCCGCACAGAAGGGATGAATATTTTAGATTCAAGGATATCCACCCAATAAGATCTAATCAACCGTCAAGTCTCCCCATCCCATGTTATGATTGTCATGAATGACTTTACAGTGAATCAAGAACAAAAATAGT
>JAVJIF010023003.1:0-56960 GCA_038442645.1 Agave tequilana | reverse complement strand
ATGAAGCTAGCTTAGCCTTGAAGGCTGTGAATTTGGTGCAACTGAGGGCACTTACTTCACCAGAAGGTCTAGTACTTGACAGTGTTGCAACCTCGGCAGAGGCTGGAGATTTAATATTGTAAAATGCTTTAGCCTCGCTAGAGGCTTGAGACTTAATACTGTCAAGCCTCGCCGGAGGCTTAAAACTTAGCATTATAAAATGCTTTAGTCTTGCCTACAGCTGAAAGAGTAGAGAGAGGGAAAGGCCCTTTTAGCTTCGCAGGAGCTAACTTAGGGTTGGATACCTTTGCCTTGCCAGAGGATACAACAGACTGAACACAGTCTTGCTAACCTCGCCATAGGGGTGTCAGGCTCGCACTGAGCATGCCTAACCTCGCCAGAGGATGGTTTAGACTCGCACTGAGTCTAATTAGTCTCGAAGGAGATTGATTTGAGAGACATAGCCAAGGATGCTTTGGCTAAAGTAATCTTTTTGTGCTTGCGCACAAAAAGAGGGTTGTTGACGCCCTGAGAAAGGATCTCCTCGAACTTCTTCTGGTCAAAACTGATGACTAATGTCTCGGTGGTAGCCTCCAAAGCTTGATCATCACGTTGCGACACTATCTTCTCGTTGGTGGAGAAGAGTTTTCCCAGCGGAGTGGCCATCTTGTTTTTCATTGAAAAATCGAAGGGGAAAACTCACAGAATTTGAGAAATTACAAGTAATAAAGGAAAAATTACAAGCATCTCTTCTTGAGATTTCTGGGAAGTGTATCGGTGGAAGTCTGGTCGGCGCGTGATCACTTTGTTCCGTAAACCACACAAAAAATCGAAGCCGGATTAGCCGCATGGGAATTCCTTCTCGCTTGGTTCGAGAATTCCCTTGCCCGTGGAAAAGCTTGGTGAAGTTCAAATGAACTAGGGTGGTCGAACCCCAATTTAGTCCAAAGAATTATGGAGAAAACGTGTAGCTATTGGAAGCTTTATGTTAAAGAACTTACGTTCTTGTTATGAAGAAGGAGATCTTCTCTGTTTTCTCTCTCTCGCTCTCTTTGGTTAAAGAGTCCCCTATTCCTTTAGCTTGCAATCGGCTATCTATAGGCCAAGTAAGGATTGTAAATCCCTAAAAATCAGTTAACAGCTATAAATACAGTTGTTGTAATCTTCAGATGAAGATAAAATAGCTGTGGGCGAAGCTATTTAGCTTCTGGCGAAGCTAATTCAGTCTATGGCGAGGCTACCTTGCCAGGTTGTCAACAGTTAAAGGAGTTTATCTCCTTAATTATCTCTTTTAACTAAGAAATTTGAATCACTAAATTATCTCTTTTAACAGAGATATTTGAATCACTAAGGGATTTGAATCCCTTGATTATCTCCACTGAATCAGTGGGGTGATTAATCATGGAGAATATTCTCTTTAAATCCGTTCAAGAGTTTTGAGAAGGTCAAATGACCTGGAGCTTCACTTTTTGGCGGAGCTAAGTCTTTGGCAAGGCTAAAGAGCTTACAGCGAAGCTATCGCTCAGCTCTTCACAGAGCTATCTTCTAGCTTGTGGCAAAGCTATAGTTCAGCTATCTACTGGCTTGTAGCGAAGCTATAGTTCAGCTATCTACTAGCCTATGGTGAAGCTATAGTTCAACTCTTCACAGAGCTTGCCCAAAGCCCATGGCGAGACTATGCCTTTTTTGACATCATTAGCCATTTTTAGAAGGCTATAGCTTTTGGCGAAGCTATGATTTAGCTTAGCCAGTCTAAGTAAAGGTTCATGTGAAGCTAGTCAGCCAGTTGGTTTAGGGCTATTACAATAATCTATTGATTTTCTCCAACTGATTGATGGATTTCCCTTGATCCTCTCCAACTGATTGAGGGATTTCCCTTGATCTTCTCCAACTAAAAGATCACAGCAATTAACTGCGTAGAATGTGATATCAATCACATTAATCTCATGCTGAGATTTAAATGGTGACCATAAGGGCCCACATCGGAGCTAGAAAATAAGCTCACAACAGAGCTACAAAAGAGCTTCATGCGAAGCTAAAAGAGCTCTTAACAGAGCTATGAAGAGCTTCAGGAGAAGCTAAGAAATGAGCCCACAGCGGAGCTACAGAGCTTGCAGAGAAGCTAAGTGTTTGAGCTTTCTTCAGAAGACAATATTTGGCTCACTGTCTGCTTCACTGGATCAGTGGAGTTCAAGTCATTGGTTTGTCCATCAGGGATGGACAGGTTTTCAGCTTGTCTGCGACTTATCTTTTGAGAATGTCGACAAGTTAGCCATCGTTAGGACCGGTTGAAGTGTTGTCTGGGAGTTCGTCTTTTTGGAGTGGCAATAGGACAGTGGCGAATTTCCGGCCTCCAATCACAACCAACCAGCGCCAGTAATCGCATCTGTTACAACATGTCCAACACGTGCAGATCGTACAGTTACATCAGCCCGCCAATTCACCTCCATGTCAGCATCCCTATCAGGTATATATGATCTTTTTTCTCCAGGAGAAAGGGGATCACTTTCCTAATTCTAAAAACACACACATATATACCACTACTCTGGAAGTTCCATGTTTCAGTCTATGCACTACACTAGCAGCTCCTCATGCTAGTCCACCAACACACTAGCAGTTCCCCATGCTAGACCAAATTCCACCACACCCTCGGTTGGTTCTACGTACCACTCCACCTATTGATTCCCACACCTGAGGGTTTTAGGTTGACACCACACCAGTGCTCCGAGTCTGAAAGGTATTCTTTTTCGTGTGTGTTCTGAAAAGTACCTGGGAAGCACTTCCAATCGCTTGTGATGGGTCTGATACACGGTAAGCCGGTTTTTATCCATCACATTAACATAAATATGTTTTCTTTCTAGTACGTCTCTTAATCTTCTGAAAATATGGATTCTTTGTGCATCACTTTCTATTTTTTGTGCATCACTTTCTTTTTTTTTTTGTTATTCTTAATTAGTAAATACAGGATCAAGAGCAATACAGTTGTAGTGGGAACTAACGATGGTCTTCAACTGAAGAAGTGTTTCTCTCTGTTTTTCTCTTTGATCATTCAATAACTAGTTGATTAATTTGTTAATGATTACAGATTAATCACAATTTTTTTTTCTTAATGAATATTACTTACTTTTCTCAGTGCTCCTACTTTTGAACCTGGCCAATCGAAGCCCCAAGGATCGCAAGAAAGAAGCAACAGCATCGGGATCGCCGTGGTCGAAACAAGCAAATTACCAACACTTTTTAGATAACAAGTCTGTAAAAACGTGATTCGAGTGATTGAGGAGTACATATCTAAAAAGAACTCTTAAATTAATTTTTCTACAACCATTTTTTTTCTTTTTTTTCTTTTTATTTTAATTTGAACTGATGGTAGCCAGTTCCCCGAATGCTAACTGAGGGTCATCAGTGGAGAATGTTGGACTTAGCAGGAGATTAAACCACCAATAAAGACGACATCTTTGACCAAAGAACCCAACAATGAACAAATTACAGATAAACAGGATCTAATGAGGTTCGACAATTTGTTTACGTCCTCAGGTAAAAGAGAGAAGATCTTATTCAATCAACTGAGTTACGATGGTTACAAAGATTCTAGAGAATTATGCAATTTGCCATAAAATTCTTTCAAACCAACTAACCTTAAAACTCTCTAATTTTCTCATCACTAAGGTTACAAAACCCTCTATTTATAGCCAACGAGACAGAGAGTAAAACGAAGTAAATCAACCCAATTCAAATTCACAATAGAAACTTTCCCGAACTCCAATTAGCCCAGAACTCCGAAGGCGTCCAAGACTCTGAAGACACCAGAACTCCGAAAGCGTCCAGGACTCCGAAGACGTCCAGAACTCCAAAAACGTCCAGGACTCTCAAGACTTGCGCCGCTATACACTCCGGACTAGGTCTACGGAATTCTCCGGGACTTTGCTGCTATCACTCTGATTCCACTCTCACTTTCTGAGTTTCATTCTCCGCTTCATTCAATTTTTGTTCCGGGGCTCCGCCCTCGAAGACCCCCAGGAGGGGGCTCCCGCCCCTTCCAACCCCCGACAGTCTGACCGTGCAGATCGATCCGCGTAATGACTATGTGTAGGGTAAAACTCTGTCAAGACGATAATTAAAATTCCTAACTTTGATCCCTCTCTATAATTCTCTATCTCAGTGAAGATTTCCTAAATCTGAGCTATACATAATGAATCACAATTTCAGCTCAAAAATGGCTGCAACATGAAGGATGCCTACTACCCCCTGCCCAGGGGATCAAGCCACACCAGTTCATCTAAACGAGCTTCAGAAATCTCAATCATCAACTGAAATCAAATCTGCAGCAACGAACCCAACTGGCTGAGTCAGATCGCATATTGATCTCATGATCGATGAGATGATACAATCTTCAATTTGAGCTGGATTAAGCCTACACTGTGAATTCACACTCACACCGCACTTTATGATTCTTCGAATTCGTTCAACTGGATAGTTGTTCTGTCTCCGACGAGAATAACTCAATTGGTGAGTAATCTCCACGCTTGCAGTTGTTATCAAATGGATGTCGCGCTCACCGACTGATCGATATTGTCTCATACGATCTCAGAACTTCTGCGATTTCGTCCACCCAACTGAAGATAATCAGTCTGCTGTCAAATACTCATGATCAATCATCAATCCTTGCTTTAGAGTTTAACTGTATATCCTCAATCATTTGAAGCATCATCGAACATGACATATCTGCTCAACATAAATTTCTTATTTTTAATGTCGCTCAACTTGTAGCCTTCAAAACAAATTGACCCCCAAGAACACAACTCCTTTGCTCGAGGATCCAATTTACCTTCTCTCACTCGAAAGTAGGCAGGACATTCAAATACCATCAGCAAACCATAGCTTTGAGCAGCTTCACCTGATGAAATTTTGAATAGAGTTTTACTTCTATTGTAGACAATGGCAACTTATTCATGAGATGGCTAGCATAACCAAAGCCTCAGCCCAAAATGGCTTGTCTAGCTGTGCATTAGACAACAAATACCGAACCTTCTCCAGCAAGACACAGTTCATCTCTTTAGCCACCCTAATCTGCTTTCGAACTGTGAAGTGCATATCAATACTATTGTTCTGGTTAAATCGAATGAATTGATCCCTTTTGTACTCTCCAACATTATCAAATTGAAGCACTTTGATCTTCCTTCCAATATGTTTCTCCATCAACTTCTTTCACTTACGAACAAATCTAGGACTTCAAACTTTTATCTCATATAGTATACCTAACAATGCCTAGATAAATCAACAAAGAAACAAAATACTATAACCTCTAAGTGATGCCGTCTTGATTGGTCCCAAAATCCATGTGAACCAAATCAAGAAGACCCTTCGTGCGGTGAATAACGGTGCCAAATTTTACCTTTATCTTCTTGTCTAGAGCACAATACTCACAGGACTCCAAATTATAGATCTTCGTACTTTCCAATAATCCTTACATTGTCAATATTTGCAAAGAGTCTAAACAACATGTCCTAACCTCGAATGTCATAACTTGGTAGAATCGCTATCCAAACATTCTGAAGCCGTCAAATTTCAGTAACTGCACTACCCTTCAAGTAGTACAAGTTGTTGCGTCAAGTGCCCTTCAGAGCAATCAGTGAGCCATTAAACATTTTGAGAACGCCTTCTCCAAGAGTCCCTCTCGAGCCCTATGCCTCTAAACTCCAATCAAAATTACATTCTTCTTCAGCTGAAGTACATACCTCACATCCTTCAACTCTCTGACCATCTCATTTTACAGCTTGATGCGAACTGTACCTTCCCTTCAATATGACATGTGTGAACACAACCGAATGACACCAAGCCTCTATTTAGTTTTTCAAACTAGCAAACCACTCCCTTTTCCAAGCATTATAGGTAGGATCCGTATCCAAAATTCATTCAGATTCCTCTGAACAACAACTGTAGGGGGTGACAGATAAATCAGAATCATTACCAACCGTTGTTGTGACATTAGCCTCTGATTTTGACTCTTTATTCTTGAGCCTTGAACAATTAACTTTTCAGTGTCATTCTTTTTTACAGAAAGCACACTCATTCTTTTCTAATTGACGATTAGCAATTTTAGACTTACAAATATCTCCATTGCCTTTCCGGTGATTGGAACCAATTTCTCTTGCAGCCAACACCTCTGTCGATGTGCTATTGGAGGATTCATTGTCCTTCTGTCTTAGTTCACGGTTCACAAATACCTCATTGTAACTAAGAGATTGCTTACCATTGATTAAAGTGAGAACAAAGGTCACATACTCCTCATCTAGAAGAGAACTCAATATAATCAATGCCTTGTCCTTGTCCATAATCACCTTTTTCACGTTAGTTAAATCTGCAAGAAGCTTCGTGTAATTGTTCATGTGCTTATCAATGAAAATATCCTTATTCAACTGAATGCAGTAAAGCCTCTTCTTTAGATGCAAGCGATTCTCAACGCTTCTCGTCAAGTAATGCCTTCTAAGATTCCCAATCTTCCTCACAGAAGTCTCGTTTATCACATGATATTTTAAATCTTGCGTCAAACAAGACCTAATGACATTACCCGGTCTGATTCGTCTTCTTTCAAATATTCTCATCTACTTCATTCGATTTCTCTTGCAACTCAAGAGTATCCTCCAAATTTTGCGCATTCAACGCATCTAACATCTCACATCCCCATAAATCAAAATTGTTTGTACCATCAAATTTGATCAGTCACTCTTAGATGATTGATGGATATTCAAACTTTGAATGATCTTCATCATGAAAGAACCACTCCCACCATCGGATGTACTTTCTTCTTCGGCCATCTCCTCCAAACTCACAACCAAGCAAAACAGAACAATTGTAGAATAAATCTACATGGTAAAGATGGGATTTTTACCTCAAATTGAAACCCTCAATAGAATTTCCAATTGATCCCTCCACCAAATAGCAGAAGACGAGATCCACTTCTATAAAGATCCGATTTTTATCTCCAACGACGCCCCAAATCTTAAAGATTCAAGCTTTAAAAATGATGATCTACCTCACCAATCAACCCAATGCGTAGCCTAGAGCTCTTATACTACTTGTTGGATCTAACATGAGATCAAACCACCAATAAAAGTGACACATTTGGCCAAACAAATCTAAACACAAATGCTTAAACAATGAACAAATCGCAGAGAAGACAAACTCTAACGAGGTCTGCAATTTGCCTACAACCTTGGGGCAGAAGGGATCAATCAATTGAGTTACAAGTGTTACAAATTAATTCAGAGATCCAACTAGAGAATCTATGCAATTTGTCTTAGAATTCTCTCAAACCAACTAACCCCATGACTCTCTAATTATCTCATCACTAGGGTTACAAAACTCTATGTTTATAGTCAGTGGTAGAGAGAGTTAAATAAAGTAAATCAACTGAATCTGGGTTCACAAAAGAAACCGACCAGAACGCCAATTCGCTCAGAATTCCGAAGGCGTCCAGGACTCTAAAGACACCCATAATTCCGAAGACGTTCAGGACTCTGGGAGGGGACTCCTTGCCCCTTACCAACCCCGGCCACCTGACCGCGCAAGTTGATCCGCGTAATGACTCTGCATAGGGTGAAACTCCATCAAGACAGCAATTAAAATCCCCAATTTTAATCTCCTCTCTACATGGGGCTTGTTGAAAATCTTTAATGGTTGCTACAACATTAGCATCACCATTCCCTGCATATGTACCGATTTGTTACAATTAGAGTGCTATTTTTTATATGCAACTTTTTTATACAGGGGATGTTTGTTTCACGTAAAAGGTCGTAATTTGTAAATGACTTATAGCCACATTACAATTACGGTGTTTGTTTGGACCGAAATTCGCAAAAGACTTACGCAACCCAACTACCACTCAACCTAATTACCATTCACTTGCAGCACACTTATAGTTAATTTTGTGGTCATATAAATTTGTATTATTTTTATATTAATATTATTTTTTTAATATCTGATATTTTTAGTATTTATTTGCAATATTTAATTTTTTAAATCACCAAATAGTTAATTTTGTGGTCAACTTTTTCACTTGCGACTTACGCATTACGACAACCAAACACCGTAAAACATAATACACTTTTTCACTTACAATTTTATATTACCAACCAAACACTGTAAAACTTACATGCATGTTACTCATTTACAACTGCAAAGGAGTTTACCAATTACGACTTATGAATTACGACAACCAAACAGAGCCACAATGTAAATTCTAACAACTGACAAGTTGAGTTCTACACGTTGCATGCATGATAGAACACATGACAATTGTGACGAAGCGGCCGGAAAAGGCATCAGCCACGAACGCGCTAACAAGGGTGAGGAAATGCCATGTTATGGCCCAGTCTGTGACGAGTGTCAGACTCAGGCAAAGAGAAATGCACAAGTTCATCGAAGTAACGCCCAAGAATCATAACTATCGCGGAAACTGCCAGCCTCTACGCCATCTCCTTGACTGTCAATTTGGGAATACAATGAAGAAGCATATATAGAGATGCATAACTTTACTTGTGGATGAGATATTATCATTAATGTCTTACCAATAATGAACGGAGCAGCCTTCCATTCTCCTGTCTAGACCCGACCCCGATTCGGTTCAAACCGGGAAACAGTCCATGGGAACTGGAACCAGATGGCCAGTTTTCCGGTTCCAAACCGAACCGGAAACGGCCTTGGATTGGGCCGGTTCTGGTTTACTGTAACTGGAACCGGCCTGGTTCGAACAGCCATTAATTTTTTTTTTTCGCGTCCTGCTGCCGCTCGGCCTTGCCTGATCCGCCTGGCCAGCTGAGCTAATAGGTTGGGCCCTTTTTTGTAAATGGTTCTTCCCTCTGAGCCCATATAATATGGCCCATTTGGCTTATGGGTTTTTTTTTTATGGCCCATTCTCGCCTGGCCAGATTGGACCTCCAGCCCGTTGGCTACATCCGGTTCCGGTTCCCGTTGGCTACATCCGGTTCCAGAACCGGAACCAGACCGGAGCAGTTCTTGACCCGGACTCCGGTTCCGTTGTTGGCGGAACCGGGAGGAACCGGCGGTTCCGGAACCGGGTCGGGTCTACTCCTGTCCTTCTGTCAGCAATCTTCCCACGAAAGTCGACAAGGGCATTGCTCACCACTGTTGATGAGGTGAAGCTTTTTCAAACTCAAAGCTATGATCCCATTGCTAGTAGTTTCTGTTTTTTGTTCCTTCTTCAAGGGTAGAGGTCTATTGTAGAATGATGAAGCCATGCAGGGAGTGTGCGGAGTTTTATATTAGACTTAAGTTAATTGTTAGCTGGAAACTGTAGCTTTTTTTATAACGCTCGCGAATAATTATTTTTTGTATGGCTAGCAACAGAGTGGGCAATGAAACCACCATTAACAATAGCATATTTTTTGTTGAAGATTTCTGAGTTTCTTGATTGCCTGAAACTTAAAAATAACTCATACTATTGAATCAGCCAGATCGTTTCTACAGGAGGATAATATGAAATACCTAGATCAAAACAATTTTAGGGGAAATTTGGCCAAGTATATGAAACAGAAAATGTTACTCCATGTATAATGCGAGATCATGATGGCTTTCTTGCCTAATTTCCCCGCATCGAATGTGCCTTTTTTGCATAACAAAGAAGTTTCAGGCCCAGAATGTAGCTTTTATTTGTAGCCTAGGCAAATGATAGATCCAAGTGATGGTGGGTGGCACTGTCTAACTGGAGTTGGATGGCTAAAGCTGGCAGAAGGTGATGGTAGAAAGGAAACTGGTATAGCAATCCACTGGCCTATCTAGAGTTGGATGACTAAAGCTAATGGAATGTGGTAGCATCAAATAAATTGGTATAGCATCGACGATACCAAGATGCCTTGCAATACCAGAGACAAACTCAAGATCAACAATAGGCTTCATGCTTAAGAAGAATCACTCCTACCCAGCACAAGCTAGTTGGGATCAAGGAAATTTCAAACTCAAATGATGCTCAAATCAGACACCAAGTAACCATTCTTGCTCAAGCCGGACTAAATGATGATTTCAAATCCAAGCCAACACTATCAGGCTAGAATTTTCTCCAAGCTGAAGAAAACTATCAAGTAATGGTGGCTTAATATTATCCATAAAACAAATGCAAGACAGATCATTATGTAGCTGAACTGGCTAAATTTCAAGATACACCACAATTTCTCTAAAGATTGACCTTAGTTCCTCTACTTGGCTCAATTGTGAGACCTATGTCTCCAAACTAGTCCAATTTACCTCAATATAGAGATCGGACATCTACATCAGTAAACTAGGATTAGATCTCAACAGAAACTGTTCTAAATTTCAATATGGTCATTATCTCCTTTTTATTTTCTTTTTTTAAAATTTTAAAGAATGATTGCAATAAGATGATTGTGCCTTTAAATTGGGCTCAAACCATAAAAAGATTGAGGTGTCTCTAAACTAGATATTGGAAACACTGTATCTAAATTGAATCCTTATTTCATTTCAATAGCCTGTATATGAAAATAAAATCAACTGTAAACTGGGACTTTACACCCTTGATCAAGACCAAAATACACTAATGGATGATAAGGACTCCCCTTGACTATGGTCATTGTTTTAAATATCGGCCGAGATACCGGTATTTTATCTAAAACGATACGATAAGTGTAAAAAATTTATCGGATATCGTTTTGGACTGATATGGGCCGATATATCGTCACGTGGCCGATATATCGGCCGATATCCGAGATGAAATATCCGATATATCGGCCGATATAGTTACTTATTTTGATAATAATTATTATTTTTTACTTGAGAAATCGTTTTATTTTATTCTATGTTCATTATGATATTTCAATAATGGTTTTATATGATGTTTGGATAATAACTTATTCTTTAATATTGTCTTATATGTATTTAATATTGATATATCAACCGGTATTTAGTACCATATCACGATATATCACCTGGTATCCAGTATCCGGTATATAATTTTGCCGACTAGTATATCACCGATATCTGATATTTAAAACACTAACTATGGTAGACTATAGTACACAAAGCAATGCACAATAAGCACACTACCAAGGTGATCGTGTTAGAAGGAAGAGGAAAAAATTCAAGACAACGACACTATAGTTAGTAGACTACAATCCTACGTTTCCACAAAACAAACTAAGGAATAAGAGTTGTCTTTAACAAAGAGATAAAATTATGATCTTGCAAATATATTTATGATACCAAGAGCAAATTACACTAGTGGATGATAAGGATGCTCCTCAAGTATACTAGATTATAAGCCCTGAACTTATCACAAACTGGTGAGACGGTGACTTATCATGAGACAACAGTACACAAGGCAATGCACAATTAGAACACTTCAACGGCGATCATGCTAGAGGTAAAAGAAGAAAATTTGAGACAACAATACTGTAGTTTGCAGACTAAAATCCTAAGCTTCCATGAAAGAAAAGCAATGAATTTGAGTTGTCTTTTAACGAAGAGATAAATAATGCTTAACCAACAAGATGATTGATTAGGAAGAAACTTGAAAATGAGATAATTCATTCCTACTTGAGCTCATGAAAACAAAATCCCAAACCTTTCAGAGAACCTAAAAACATCATCTTGTTTAATACACATTACTCTTTGTCTAAGAAGTGCGATCTTCAAACCATTAGATTCTTCAAATCATTTCTTTAGACAAAACATGAAATCAATATCAAGCACCAGTTTAATCGAAGAAGCAAAATATTTTCTGACTCAGTGTTTGCAGAACAACAGCCATCATAACAGAAAAGAAAAGATAAGAAATGCAAGCCAAATTGCAGGAAAAAGGAGGTAGCTCTAAACCTGCAGGAGGTCAGACATTCTTGAGCTTCTTCATCTTGGAAGGAGGCCATCTCCCCTTCTTCCTCAGCCGCCTCTTCCGAACAAGACGCTTCCTCCGCAGCCTTATCTTCTTGGCCAGCTTCATCCTCAGCTTCTGCTCCATCTTTTCCTTGAGCTTCGACTCCAATGGTAGATTCTCAACCGGCATGGCGGCCTCCCCCGACCCTTGTGAAGGCGGTAAAGGGTCGGGTTTGCTTTCCTCCTTTCCGTCAAGCTCTGAAGAAGCCCGGACAATTACAGACCTTTTTCCAGCAAAGGTATGAGTTGGACTGGGAATTTTAATCCCATGAAAAGACCCATTTTGCAAGGTAAGGCTTCTCTGCGGTATCTTTGAAGCTGAAATTAAAAACAGGAATTATAAATCAAGATAAACAAGAATACCCAGGTGAAATCTAGCATTTTAGAGCTATGAACGATGCTACAGTGGAATGCAACCTGGTAGAAAATTGTAGATTGAAGAGGCAATGTTGACTTCAACAAATCCCAATTTCAAAGTAGATTTCCGATAGGGGACAGGATAAGGAGGAAAGAACAGGCCTTTATCTTAAAATTAAAGAAAACACAGCTAACAGAAATTAAAGATAATTAACAAATTTGAAGGGCTACCCAAGAGATTATTACTAAAGAATTAAGGGGGTAGAAAGAGAGGGAGAGGGAGCACTTACAGAGAGCAGCTGCAATGGGGACGGATGGCGAGGAAGAAGGGGAAAGAGATGAAGAATGGAGAAGAGAGAGGTGTGAGAGAAGAAGAGCCATTGTTATTGGCTTTAGCTTCCCATGAACTAAAAACTGAAACAAGACCGCTGATTGCTCTTGTTTCTTTAGTACTACTACTGGATAAGCTAAGGCTCTCCCCATTTCTTTCTTCTTTTTTGTTTTTTTTTTTTTTTTTTTTGCCCTGTCCTCTGTTATCCTCTTCTCACCCTCTCAGTCTCAAAATCAGAATACGAGTTGGGCTGGGCTTGAAATTATATGCTGGGGTTGGGGGCTGGGGCTTGGGCTTGGGTCTCGGCATGGCCAACCCGACCCAGTCCCGACAAAATCCAGCCAAACCCAATGATTGATATATCCACGATATATGAATAGTTTACATACATTTCATCCAGGGGTTAGAGGAAAATTTTCTCCCCCTAAAACCCTATATTTTTATTATAATTTCAAGATTTAAATCAATCAAACTAGTCCTCATTTCTTGAAATGTATATAGATGGAGTTTTTAATAACTTTTGTTTATGCATCAAGTGACCGTAAAATTGATGGCTATTTCTTTTTAAGTTGAGTTTGCTCTATCTATCTTGTTATTTTTATCTTTTACAGTTTAGTTTGTTGCTTGGTTTGGAGAAGAAATTTGGTCCTGAAAATTTAAATTATGAGTTTTTTTATGCAAAAGGTTGTTGTGCGCAGATCAACAAACTCTTTAAGAAACCCTTAAGCTACAAATGCAATAGAGGAGAACTACCAACAGTAAGAACAATAAAAACAATAGAAGAAAACCAAACACAAGATTTAACGAGGTTCGACCAATTTTGCCTATCTCCTCGGGGAAAGGAAGATAGATTTCTTTATTGATTCAATAATCAATACAATTGCAAGCAATACTTTAGAAGAGGACTCTGCCCGTCTATTTATACCCAAGGCACCCTAGAACAATCGGATTCTGAATTGGACTCGTTTCCAATTCAGAACACTTTCCGAATTCAGCCCAGATCCGTCTGTCGGTCGACCGACCGGTCGACCGACCCAAGTCCCGGTCGACCGTGCCGGTCGACCGTGCCCAACCGAGAGTTAGGCCATGTTAGGCGGTCGACCGAGAGGTCGACCGGCTCCTTCTGCGGTCGACCGGACAGTCGACCGCGATGGCCTGTGCATGTTGGTGCACACCGGTCGACCGGTGTTTGCTGCTGCTGTTTCTTTGCCTTGGCTTCCTCGTTGTCGACTTCCTCGACTTCTTCCCTCTCTCTTCCTACAATTCTCCACCTCGGTGAAGATATCTTAAATCTGAGCCGAACTGCAAACATAGGATATGTTGACTCGAAAGTGGTTGCACCAGTGTGGTTGCCTACGTACCCTGCCCAAGGGATCAAGCCATCCGTAGTTCATCCAAAGGAGCTTCAACAAGCTCATTCAACATGAAGGATATGGAGCAATGCTTTACAATGTGTAAACTTTACTTCAGACACCACATTGGTAAGCATATCGGCGGGATTCTCTGTTGTGTGAATCTTCAGTAACTCAATATCACCATCATCCAGAATCTCCCGAACAAAGTGGAACCTGACATCGATGTGCTTCGTCCGTGCATGATATACCTGGTTCTTGGCTAAATAAATAGCACTCATACTATCACAATTGATCTTCAGTAGATTCTGATCAGTCCCCAAGTCATCAAGCAATCCTTGAAGTTAAATTGTCTCCTTCATAGCCTCCGTCATGGCCATGTACTCGGCCTCTGTAGTAGACAATGCAACGGTAGACTGTAGAATAGAGTGCTAACTAACCGGTGCTTGAGATAATATAAATACATACCCCGTTGTGGACCGGCGTTTGTCGAGGTCACCAGCATAATCGGAATCAACAAATCCAATACAGTCCTGCTTCCCTGTGGAATCCTTCTCAAATATCAAACCAACATCTATGGTACCTTTAATATACCGTAGAATCCACTCACTGCCTCCCAATGACCTGTCCAGGATCATGCATATACCTACTGACCATGGAGACAGCATGTGACAAATCTGATCATGTACACACCATAACATACATCAGACTACTAACTGCGCTAGCATATGGGACGCAAGTCATGTACTCACGTTCTTCAACAGTCTTTGGAGACATAGTGACAGATAACTTGAAATAAGGAGCCAGTGGTGTACTTACAGATTTCGTACCCTTGTCGATGTTGAACCTCTGAAGTACCTTTTTCAAATACCCCTTCTGTGTCAAGCTCACCTTGACACTCCTTCGGTCTCGTGTGATTTTCATGCCTAGCACCTTCTTTACTTCACCAAGATCCTTCATCTCAAACTCAGAAGATAAGTCTCTTTTCAGTGTATCAATTGCAGATCTAGACTTTGAAGCAATAAGCATATCATCTACATATAATAGTAAATAGATATACTCTCCTGTAGGTAGTTTGTTGTAATACACACATGGGTCATAATGGCTACGTGTGTACTTCTTTCTTTTGATGAAGCTGTCAAAACGCTTATACCATTGTCTAGGAGACTGTTTTAACCCATACAGCGATTTCTTCAGCTTGCATACCATGTCTTCTTTTCCTGCAGTCTTGAACCCTGTCGGCTGAGACATATAGATCTCCTCATTCAGATCGCCATGGAGAAAGGTGGTCTTTACATCGAGTTGATCAAGGTCCAACTCGTATTGTGCTACTAAAGCTAATTAGATGCGAATTGAAGAATGCTTTATAACAGGAGAAAATACCTCGTTGTAGTCAATTCCTTCTCTTTGTGCATAGCCTTTTGCTACCAATCTGGCTTTGTAGCGCACCATATCTTCTTTAAGAGATCCTGGCTTCTTTGCGTACACCCACTTATAGCCAATTGCCTTCTTTCCTTTAGGCAACCTTGTGAGTTCCCAAGTGTCATTTTTGTATAGAGATTTCACCTTTTCTTCCATGGCATCTTTCCACATCTTTGACTCTGAACTGATTTCAGCTTCTCTGTAGGTGGACGGGATAGCCTCTTCAACGACCGGAAGAGCATAAGCAACAACCATATCTGTAGTGAGCCAACCTGATTTACGCGTGTTTCTCCTTGGTCTTCTAACTGCACTAGAATCAGGAACATCACCCATGATCTATTCTTGATCCTCATCAACATCAGCATCTACTTCTGCTACTTGATCATTACCTTGTGTCACCCTAGGCATGATCCTCAAAGATGTTGAACTTTCTAGAGATAGTATATTAGCATCATTCTCCACCTGTTATGATACTTCTTTGGTCTTGATAATCTCCACCTGCTGAGAGATCTTAGGCTTCAACATTGAAGCCTCATCAATGTGACATCTCTGCTGGAAATAAACTTTCTGTCCGTAGAATCTCAGATCTTGAATCCTTTGATTCCCTTCTTGAAGCCGACGAACAAGCCATTCTTTACTCTTGGGTCTAACTTATCTTCTTTAACATGATAATAGGCTGGACAACCACATACCCTTAGCAAATCATAATCCGAAGCAGTTTTTTTCGACCAAACCTCTAGAGGAGTTTTCCCTCCTATCGCAGACGAAGGTAACCTGTTAACAAGATAGCAAGCGTATGCCAAAGTCTCAGCCCAGAAATTCTTCGATAAACTGACATTAGATAACATACAACGGACATTCTCTAGCAAAGTCCTGTTCAACCTTTCTGCTACCCCGTTCTGTTGCAGTGTTTCCCTCACTGTAAAGTGCCTTTTTATGCCCTCATTAAGACATAGCTTAGGGAAAGGATCTGACTTATATTCCCCTCCATTATCTGAACGGAGGACCTTGATTTTCCTTCCCGTACTTCTCTCCAAATTCTTCTTCCACTTCATAAATAATTCTAGGACTTCCCCTTTGTACTTCATGGTATATACCCAACATCGCCTAGAATAATCATCAATTAAAGTCACAAAGTAGTGGTTACCTCCAATTGATGCAGTCTTGGTAGGTCCCCCAAACATCAATGTCAACATAATCCAGAATCCCTTTGGTGCAACGAGTTGTTGTGCCGAATTTTACCTTGGTCTTCTTTCCGATGAAACAATGTTCACAAAATTCCAGCTTGCACGTTCCGGCACCTTTCAATAATCCTTTTCTTGCAAGAGCTTGCAAAGACTTTTCACCTGTGTGTCCCAGCCTCATATGACATAACTTGGTTGAGTCTTCATCTGAATCAGTAGAAGTAGCCACTTGCCCTGTAACAGTACTACTCTTCAAGTAGTAAAGATTGTTCTGACGAACGGCCTTCAGCACCACCATCGAGCCTTTGATCATCTTGAGGACTCCATCCTTTATTGATACCACAAGACCCAATGTCTCCAAAGCTCCAACAGAGATAAGGTTTCTCTTCAGTTGAGGTACATACCTCTCTTCCTTCAGTTCTCGTATCATCCCATCGAACATCTTGATCTAGATTGTTCCTGCACCTTCCATGGTACATGAATGATCGTCGCCCATAACAACTGAACATCCCTCTGGCTTCTCAAAACTAGAAAACCAATCCCTATTCGGGCACATATGGTATGTAGCACCAGTATCCAATATCCACTCATTTTCTCCTGAGTAGCCAATGATAGGAGTAGTGACAAAGAACGAGAATACCGATGAGTCCGAGTCTGATCCACCTGCCTGTGAGGTACTGACTTGAGTACTGACCACTTCTGCAAGGTTTGTCTCAGTCTTTGACTCCTTCTTCTTCCCTTTGGCCTTTGGACAGTCAACTTTCTAGTGCCCTGATTCTTTGCAGAAGGCACACTGGTTCTTCTTCAGATCTCTATAACCTGACCTGGACTTCGATCTCCCTCGATCACCTTTGCCCTTCCTGTATGAACCTCTGCCTCTTACTGCTAATGCCTCTGCTGATGTGCTTGCCTGAGAAGACTGTCTTTCTTTTCTCCTCGTCTCATAATTAACCAGAGCAGATGACACTTCATGATAGTTAAGGGATTGTCTACCATTTATGAAAGTTAAAGTAAAAGTCGCATACTCCTCTGCAGGAAGAGAGTTCAAGAGAATTACCGCTTTATCTTCTTCATTGACCTCCACATCCACATTAACTAAATCTGTAAGAAGCTTTGTGTAGCGATTTAAGTGAGCATTGATGGAGCATCCTTTCTTCATCTGAAAACCATACAGCTTACTCTTCAGCTGTAGTCTGGATTCAATGCTTTTAGTCAGATATTTTTCTCTAGGATCTCCCACAACTGCCTCGCAGATATTTCGTGTAACACAAGGTATTTGATATCTTGTGTTACACACGACCTGATTAAGCCACACGCTGATCAGTTCATCTTATCCCAATCTTCTTCAGTGGTTGTGTTTCGCTTCTTCTCCAATCGTAGAGTGTCTTCGAGATTTGAAGCCGTCAGTGCATCCATCACCTCGCACCTCCACATACCAAAGTTGTTCGTGCCATTGAATTTCACCACATAAATCCTCGGATGGGGATTCATGGTTCTCACCGATGTTCTTTCTTCAGCCATCTCTTTGACTAGATCCTCAAAGCAATGCGGAAACAAATGAGGTAAGATGAAACAAATTTGATAAAGATGGAATCTTTACCTCTTCGCGAAACCCTAGAAGAGTTTCTGAACAAATCTAGTCCCTCGAATTGACTCTTTGAGCACTTCACACGCTATTTTGAGATCGACACACGATCCCACAAACAGTCCCAATGCGGATCCGAGATCGACACACATCTCCGCCAATCAGCAACTGATGCCCTTGGAATCACCAGATGATCCCACGAAGAACCTGGGATGCTCTGATATCACTTATTGTGCGCAGATCAACAAACTCTTTGAGGAACCTTAAACCACAGATGCAATAGAGGAGAACTACCAACAGCATGAACAATAAAAACAATGGAAGAAAATCAAACACAAGATTTAACGAGGTTCTGCCAATTTTGCCTACGTCCTCGGGGCAAGGAAGAGAGATTTCTTTATTGATTCAATAATCAATACAATTGCAAGCAATACTTTAGAAGAGGACTCTGCCCCTCTATTTATACCCAAGGAACCCTAGAACAATCAGATTCTGAATTGGACTCGTTTCCATTTCAGAACACTTTCCGAATTCAGCCCAGATCCGTCTGTCGGTCAACCGGCCGGTCGACCGACCCAAGTCCCGGTCGACCGTGCTGGTCGACCGTGCCCAACCAAGAGTTAGGCCATGTCAGTCGGTCGACCAGGAGGTCGACCGGCTCCTTCTACGATCGACCGGGCGGTCGACCGCAATGGCCTGTGCATGTTGGTGCACACCGGTCGACCGCCCGGTCAACCGGTGTCTGCTGCTGCTGTTTCTTTACCTTGGCTTCCTCGTTGTCGACTTCCTCCCTCTTTCTTCCTACAAAGGATTCATTCTTGTTTAATTTGAACCCACACGATTCTCATAAGGGAGGCCATGGATAGAGGTGAACCATTTTACAGTAACTTTTGGGTAAAGGTAAATTTCATTACTTATAAATGGTAAATTTTCAGGTAATAATAAGATGTTTATCCTTTACCCACTTACCCATATAAATATAAATAATTCATACAATATTTAAATTTTTCTCTTTTATTATCTACGCATACTTCTATTAATATAATTTGCATTAAACATTAAAAAATGATCCAGATTAAAACACATTTGAAATAAATGTGAATTGATCAAATACAATGTAATTAAGTAATAACATAACTCTCATTCTCCAAAGCAAAACATATAAGCAACTCTAAGGATGATCCAAGTACAAACAACTCAAATGCTATAAAATATGAATATTAAGAATGACTTACTCTTCAAAAAAAAAATATTTAAACAACTTCAACGGCAAGTTGGTAAATTTATAAAACTTTGATTGTGTTTTAAGTTTATGAGACAGACGTATAATAACTCAGTTTAGTTGTAACCCCTCAATAGATTATTTGTCCTTTGTTCTTTTAAAAAAAGCCGATAGGTTTTTGTATGGTAATGAAGCTCTCATTGAAGGAAAAAACTTCAGAACAGAAAGAAATATTTATGTATAATATTAATTGGTTCTTAGTTGTAACATTAAATATGTTTCTTCAAATAATAAATAAACTAAGTCTGCTCACAGTTAATTTATAGAGCACACTCGGAATATAAATTTTCAAGCCCAAGAGGAAACAGTAGTAGGGCTTGGGTTCGATCATTAAATCCCACGCTGTGCAAAGCAGATGCCTGATCTCTTCCTGATGTCAGATCCAAATTAAGTATTGTATTGATGCCATAAATTATAATGGAAGATCTCTATCTGCAGCAATCACAGTCCTTGCATGAAACAAATCAATGTGTAGTTGCCCTACAGATACAGATTATGAAGTAGCACCGCAAACAGCTCGTCGACATTCAACCACATGAATTTTGTCGCATGACAAAACAAAAAACCAAGGAAAATTTTCTTATTCAATTACTGATCATACATCATGCATTTCAAATTGCTCATTGGAGTAGACAGTCTATTGAGGAAGATACTATAACTCCGGAAAATATATATCAGAATGGGATGCTGACAATAATAAACCATCAAAGAAAAGATTTGATCTGGAGAACAGTAGAATAACTTCTTCCTTGATAGGTAGGTTAATAGATCGAGTCTTCAATATTGGCTCACTCCCAACATTTCAATCATCGTCCACAAACCATCATCTACACAAAGCAAGCCTCATTCCAAATTCTGAAACAAAACAGCCGTCTTCAAAAATTTGCTCTCTTCGAAGACATCTGCAACATGAAACTGAGAAAACGATAAACAATGAACCAAAATACAATTTCATGAGTTAAATTATTTCCCATTGTGTTGTTTTTAAATAAATCTTCTCATCAGTAACTATTCCTTGGATTTAGCCAGGAATAGTGGTACCAGTGAACCTCTGATCTGTTCCATCGCTGATATAAGAGAAATTCAGAAGTTGATATCTATAGAGACAGCTAATGGAAACTTGGAATGAGGGATGAAAGAACTCAGCTGATAGAACCGGTGTGCAGTTTGAAACTAATTTTTACCGGACTAGGGAACAGGATCAGACCACGGGTTGTCATGTTAATGAAAATATTATTACAAACAATAAAGGTAGAAGTAAATAAATTTGCAAGGACACAAGAAAAAAAAATGAGGGGTATTCTGATCAACCATATTTAAACAATACAAGTATGAAATGAAAATATTTACCTTAAGGAAGTATATGAGATCGAAATATGAGAGGATATGTACAGCAGAAGCCACTACTCCAACACTGCATAGGATCCAAAGTGTTATTCCAAGATGTCTTCAAATATAGATGTACATGCAAACGGCCCTTGCTTGAATTTGTTGTGGAAGGCAAACGCTAGCGGTTTTGGCTTTTCTCCAGGCCCTCTTATGAACCCCCCTGGATTCAAGAAAATATCTTAAATAAGTTAACTGGAAAGAGAACATAATGTCTTGCTGCTGAAGTAACTAACAAAAATAACCAAGTGAGTGAGTAACTAACACTAATGATAATGAGATATGAGGTGTCCTCCTGACATCATATGCTGCAAGAAGACCAGTGTAAACCTCATCACCGCCTTTGTATGACAATGCCAGACGCTCCCCTGAAGCATCCCAGGCTATCCTTTCAATTCCATGACTGAGAATACAATGACAGCAAGATGAGAAGATTTTTCAATGTAATTGAGTGCAATCAGAAAAGCTGACAAATGCAAAGACAAGAATATAGGAAGCAAGAGTTCATTGAAGGCATAGGCAATAAACACCAACATAGAGTCTTTTGCTTTCTGATAACAGAATTTTTCATTCTGTTAGGTGAAATCCATAAACTATCTATAAAGCACTTATAACCATATACCGACCTCAGCATTTTAGCTTTGTCATTTGCAATAACCTGTTTACCCTTTTTAGGCACTACACAAGTTTCCTTTCTCATGCTATACATATTTATGCTCCTTGAACAGTTGCAATGTGACTTGAGTGATCATGACTCTTGAAAGTGCACGGCTGGTTTAATAGAAACATCTTATCTGTTTTTGGTTGCTTTAGATCTGAGCCCAAGAATTAGAAATAAAGGCTAGGGGTGATGGTGGTCCTTGTTTGAAAAGCAAAGAAAATATATGTATAAATCAAATGCTAATAGTCATTTTCCGAGAAGAAACAAATGTACTAGTTATTATAAACAAAATCATTTTACAGGATCCAACTCCTGGACAGGTTACACGACCACCTGCTTCGCAAAATTATACGAAAGTCTGGATAAAGGTTTTGTTGCTGTTACTGCAAAGAAACAAGCAACATTAGTTTCTCTCATCATTTCAAAAGCTGTGCCAATTAAAACCAAGTTCACAGTCTTCAGTAAACTAGCATGGGTGGGCTCATGCCCCGAGCGGAAGTAAGTTCAGTAAAATTGCTGACTTCGTCATATAGAACAATCGTTTGGTCTACTATGCACAGTGGTTCCAACATTGTATCACTGAGAGCAAAAGATCCCGGATCCCATTCTCACCCTCTATAGTTAACAAAAAATAGAAAACCTTTTTGCATCTGATGTCATCCACAGTAGAAACAGCACCCACAGTAGAAACAGCACGAGTAGCGCCTGTCACAAACCGCTCCATCTTGGCGCACTTGGGCTCATTTGGGCTCATCCCATGTAGTAGAGTGGTCTAGGATAATATTATAAATATCATGTAAAGAGAGATATTCCCTAGAAGATTTCCCTAAAGGGATATTCCATAGAAGATTCCTAGAGGGATATTTCCAAGAGGGATATTTCATAGAAGATTCCTAGAGGATTCTAGAATAAGATATTTAAGGATGAATATATGGGAGCTTCTAGTTATTTAGAAGCCTCCAATTCTAGAGAATTCTTGTACAAGCCCTTGCCTATAAATAGGGGTCAAGGGTGCTCATTTATAATTATCAAGGAAAGTAAGAATAAGAAATACAAGTTTTCACTTCAAGCTTTCACTTTTTCTCCAAGTGTTCTCTCTTAAGTGAGTGTGAGGGTTACACTGACTTAGTTTCGCCTCTGAGGGAAAAGAGCCAGTTAAGTACTGCGCGGGTTTAAGTGGTTCGAAGTCAAAAGAATCAGCCCATGACAGTTGGTATCAGAGCTTAGATTCGGGTGATAATGTCGAGCCCCGATCTTCGTTCTAAGGTATTTGGAGTTGTGGATCCAAAGGATGCCCCCAAGCCTCGTAGGGAGAAGTCTCGAGATGTCATGGTGATGTTGGAGGCACGGTTAGCTAAGATGGAGCTTATTGTGGCGGATAAGTTGGAGGCTTACGACGAGCGCATCGAGAAGCTGGAGTCTATGAGAGACGAGCTTCAGGAGGAGATGCAGTCGGCCTTGAATTCTGTCGTCAAGATGTTGCAATAAGAGGACACTTCCTTGAAGGAGGAGAACGCGGTTTTGCGGAACCACGTGGAGGTACTCTTGAAGGAATTGGCCGAGCTAAAGGAGAGGATCGACAACTTGATGTTGCATTGGCAACTCGAGGTATGGTGTCACATCCTTTTATGGCTAAAGATGTGCCCAAGCCTAAGCCTTATAAGAGGTCTCAGAATGCTCGGGAGATTGATAACTTTCTTTGGAGCATGGAAGTCTACTTTAATGCTGCCAGATTTCGAGATGATACCTCCAAGATTCAAGTTGTGCCTCTTTACCTAGAAGACATCGCTACGTTGTGGGCCAAGAGTTGGTTTGTGTAGGAATGGACGTAGAATACCAAAAGGGGTTATTCATGTTCAAGCGAGTTTCAACAATACCATTGTAACTGTTATAGATGTACGAGGTCGGGTGGTTTCGTGGGCCTATGTCGGTACTTCTGGATTCAAAGGCACACGAAGACGGACACCTTATGCTGCTCAAGCCGTCGCCGAAAATGCTATTCGTACTGTAGTTGATCAGGGTATGCAACGAGCAGAAGTTATGATAAAAGGTCCAGGTCTTTGAATAGACGCAGCATTACGGGCCATTCGTAGAAGTGGTATCAGTGTTCTAAAAATATGTTTAAGCGGCCGATTAATCAGCCACTTAAATGTTTTCGGCCTGAAACCAAACAGAACTTGAAGAAAGCGGTCGGATTACTCGGCCAGGCGATTAATTCGCTTAAGCGACAATTAAGTGTCTAATCGGTGATTAATTAGCGTCCGTTTAAACGTTATTCAATCATTTTCTAAATGAGTTCAAATTTGAACCCATTAAACTAACTGAACTTAAACCGATCCATTAGTACTTTTCTAAATAGAGGTAGATTGATGTACTTTGAACTGATTGACATTATTACTTTTAAATCTTAGTACTAGCAATTTAATTTTTCAAGTTATGTTTGCTATATCTTTTATGATTTTTTTGAGAATTTATAGAATTTATATTTGCATGTTTTAAGTATTATAATATTATTATATATTAAAATAATAATAAAATGTGTAATCCGTTTAATCACCATTTAAACCTTTTAAGTATTATGCGCTCCCAAACCGCGCGCGTAGTAAAACCGCTTTTTAGAACATTGAGTGGTATACTATTAAGTTTCGTACGTGATGTAATACCTATGCCACATAATGGATGTCGACCTCCTAAAAGAAGACGTGTGTAAAAATAAGAAGGATGGCGTAGGCTACGTGAAGATTTGAGAAGGGAAAGTTCTGCGACAGCACCAATGGAGGAGGCAATCGTCCAAAGAAGTTAGCATGCTACTTTTGCGAAGATTCCCATAAAATCATGGACTGTCCCAAGAGGCCTAATCTCGCTGCTCTTGTCCAAAGGGAAGAAGAGAAGCAGCTGGAGGAGACTAGGCTCCACTCACTTCGTCTCCTCAATGCTATCAAGGCGAAGGTGGATGAAAGGCCTCGAGGGGCAATGTTCGTCGAGACAACCATTTCCGGTAAGACCTTCAAGGCCCTTCTAGATACTGGTGCTTCTCATCTTTTAATATTGCTAGCAAGCTGGGCCTTAATATCTTTAAAGAAGGAGGCACCATTAAGGCCGTCAACTCCAGCCCCACTCCTATCGATGGTGTAGCTCACAAGGTGGATGTAAGCATAAGGGAGTGGCATGGCCAAGAGAACCTAACAGTCGTGACCATGGATGACTTTAATATGGTGCTTGCTTAGAGTTTTTAGACAAGATGAAGGCCGTGTTGGTTCCCTACACCAACACCATGTGCATCCTTGAGGGGAATGCGTGCACAGTTCAGATCAAGAGGGAGAATGTATCATCCAAAATGCCCTCGGTATTGCAGATATCCAAGGAAATTCGAATTCATTAGCTGACCTTTCTTGCTACCATTAAGGTGAAGGAAGGCTCAAAGGAAGGAGAGGACGTGCCCACCCGAGGCGTCTTGGAAGAGTACCAGGACATCATGCCCGCCAAGCTGCCAAGCAAGCTTCCACCTAAGAGAGATGGACCACAAAATTGAACTGGAGTCAGGAATTCGACCTCCAGCCATGGGTCCCTATCGCATGGCGACACCAGAATTGGAAGAACTTCGAAAGCAACTGAAGGAGTTATTGGATGCCGGATATATTCGTCTGTCAAAAGCTCCTTATGGTGCACCAGTGCTCTTTCAGAAGAAGTATGATTGTTCGTTGCGGCTTTGCATCGACTATCGAGCGCTAAATAAGATCACGATGAAAAACAAGTACCCTGTTCCTCTGATAGCGGACTTGTTCGACAGGTTGGGTCAAGTAAGATACTTCACTAAGTTTGACTTAAGCTCGAGATATTATCAAGTGCGGATTGCGGAAGGAGATGAATCGAAGACTGCGTGCGTGACCAGGTACGATCGTACGAGTTCCTAGTTATGCCATTTGGTCTCATCAATGCACCAACCACATTCTGCACTCTGATGAATAAGGTGTTGGATCCCTTCTTGAACCATTTTGTGGTGATCTACCTGGATGATATTGTGGTGTATAGTCAAACCATAGACGAGCATGTGTTCGCACAGGAGGAAGTGATGTTCCTCGGTCACACCATTGGAAGAGGCAAGATTTGGATGGATCAAACCAAAATTCAGGCCATATGGAGTGGGAACCTCCCGCTAAGGTGACGGAGCTGCGATCTTTTCTTGGCTTGGTAAACTATTATCGGAGGTTCATTAAGAGCTATTCGGCGATAGCTGCTCCACTCACAGATTTCATGAAGAAGAATCAGGCTTGGGATTGGAATTCGAAGTGCCAGGGGGGTTGAGGCTTTGAAGAGAGCTGTGATAGAGGAACCTATTCTCACACTACCCAACTTCAACAAGCCATATGAAGTGCACACTGATGCAATCGGCTTCGCGATTGGAGGGGTGTTAATGCAGGAAGGACACCTTGTGGCCTATGAGAGTCGGAAGCTCAAAGATACTGAGAGGCGGTAAGAGAAGGAGATGATAGATGTGGTTCACTATCTTTGAGTATGGAGGCACTACTTACTTGGCTCAAGGTTCATGGTGAAGACGGACAATGTGACCACTAGTTACTTCCAGACCCAAAAGAAGTTCTCTCCCAAGCAGGCACGATGGCAAGACTTCCTAGCCGAGTTCGACTATGTGCTCGAGTATAAGCCAGGAAGAATCAACTTAGTAGCAGATGCACTAAGTCGAAAGGCTGAGTTTACCGCTATGCTAAGTCATCCTCAGATCTCCTTACTCGACCGCATCAAAAAAGGCTTGGCTCATGATCCTACGGCCAAGAACATGATGGTGTATGCTAAGGAGGGTAAGACTCGAAGGTTTTGGCTAGAAGGAGGTCTACTATATCGAAGGGGAGACGATTGTACGTACCGCTGTTTGGGAACTTGAGGAGGGAGCTTCTCAAGGAGTGTCATGACTCCCAATGAGCAGGACATCCAGGTGTGCACCGTACCTTAGTTCTCACAAAAGAAAATTATTATTGTCCTCTCATAAGGGATGATGTTGAGGCTTATATGAAGACTTATCTTATGTGCCAACAAGACAAGACAGACTAAAGGATACCTGCCGGATTGCTGGAGCCATTACCGATTCCAGAGAGACCTTGGGAAAGCATCTCTATGGATTTCATGATGGGCTTACCCAAGTCCGAGGGATACAACATTATTATAGTGGTAGTAGACTGGTTCTCAAAGTATGGCATCTTCATTCCAGCCACAGCTAAGTGTCTAGCCGAGGTAGCAGCTCCACTATTCTTGAAACATGTGGTGAAGTATTAATGCTTTTCTAAGACGATTGTGAGTGATCGAGATGACCGCTTCACAGGCAGGTTTTGGACGGAGCTCTTCAAGCTCATGGGGTCAGATTTGAACTTCTCCACTAGTTTTCACCCTCAGACGGATAGCCAGACATAATGGATAAATGGCTTGTTGGAGGTCTACTTAAGGCACTATGTGAGTGCCAACCAGCAGGATTGGGCGAAGCTTCTGGACATATCCTAATTCTCCTACAACCTACAGAGGAGTGAGTTTATTGGAAAGAGTCCGTTCGAGATCGTCACTGGACAGCAGCCGCGCAATACTAACTCCATTGCTACGGCTACAAGGGAAATAGCCCGGCTGCTTATAAATTCGCTAAGGGGTGGTAAGAGTAGAATGAGTTGGCGCGTTCGTGTCTAAATAAGGCGACCAAGAGGATGAAGAAATAGGCTGATAAGAAGAGGAGGCATATGGAATATCAGGTTGGTGACCTGATCCTTGTCAAGCTTTCTACTCTGGATCGTCACAAGGGGCTACACAAGAGTTTGATAAGGAAGTACGAAAGCCCATCTCCTATTGAGAAAAGAGTGGGGAATGTAGCCTACAGGGTACAACTTCTCCAAACTGTGAAGTATCATCCGATCTTTTATGTTAGCATGTTAAAGTCTTACCATAAAGACGTGGAAGATCCGGATCGTGGGAAGTCCAGTCAAGCACCAGCATGAATTCGCATGGAGTTCGACAAGAAAGCAGAGGAGAGCATAGCGGACAGGATGGTTCGTGAAGCGAACAACCACTCAAGGTTGGAATACTTTGTAAAGTGGAAGGGATTGCCAGATAGCGAAAGCAGTTGGGAACCAGCACGAGTTCTTTGGCAATTCGAGGATTTGATCGAGAGTTCCATCGGGAGAAAACTTAGCGATGAGGACATCGCTCGGATAGGTGGGGAAGAATGTCACGACCGCTCCATCTTGGTGCACTTGGGCTTATTTGGGCTCATCCCATGTGGTAGAGTGGTCTAGGATAATATTGTAAATACCATGTAAAGAGGGATATTTCCTAAAAGATTTTCCTGGAGGGATATTCTATAGAATATTCATAGAGGGATATTTCCTAGAGGGATATTTCATAGAAGATTCCTAGAGGATTCTAAAATAAGATATTTAGGGATGAATATATGGGAGCTTTTAGATATTCTAGAAGCCTCCAATTCTAGAGAATTCATGTACAAGCCCCTTCCTATAAATAAGGGCCAAGGGTGCTCATTTGTAATCATCAAGGAAAGTAAGAATAAGCAATACAAGCTTCCACTTCAAGCTTTCACTTCTTCTCCAAGTGTTTTCTCTCTCTTGAGTAAGTGTGAGGGTTAGGCTTCGCCTCTAAAGGAAAAGAGCAAGTTAAGTGCCGCGCGGGTTTGAGTGATTCGAAGTCAAAAGAATCCGCCCGTGATATGAGCGTGTAGGGGTTGGGGGGGGGGGGGGATTTAGAAGATAATTATGGGCCCACAACTCAGGAGATCAAGCTCTTATATTATTAAGTGTTTAGCAAAACATTTCATTTCCTTCAGCTATTACAAGCCACATTTCACATTGATCTTTAGTGAGTTGAAACTCAGAACCTGAATAAACAAAAACTGAACAATCAACTGTTTCCTAACATGCTGAAGTAACATACCATGTGTATTTGTTAGCAATAAAATTACTTACCTTCTAAAAACAAAACTGTTTCCTAACATTCTAGTAGTTGTTATGCAAGTGAGATTTACTATTACAAAAAATAAGTGTCCTTTAATTTGAATGGAGTAAGGTTTTGGCTGAAACATATTGGTTAGGGCTATTTTATTTTAGTTTTGGTAAGTTCCAGTTCAGAACTCAGCTATGAGGTACCAGTTCAGAACTCAACTATAAGATCAGTATCTTTCAGTTTCCATAGAAAAAATATCCAACAGATTATAACAAAGGTGTGCAGCTTTACTTGCCTGTCAAAGAGGCAATTTCTGATAGCTCCACTCGTAACAGGTGTGCATCTAAGTTTTCAATCAAATAAAAAAGAATTTAATCAGGTCCACTGAGTCATTGACAAATTAAAGAAAATCATAACATATTATATCTTCATTGATAACAAAAGTAGCTATATAAAACAATTTTGCAAATGGAAAGTATGTGGCTGAAACACTGCAGATATGCAGATCCATCAAGTTACAGCTATATTTGTGAAATTACCATATAAAAAATTCATCATAATCTATGTAAAACAACTGCTTAGAGATTTCATTAGCTATCACGTGTAAGGTGCCTAAAGTTTTTTTTTTTAATGAAAAGAAGAAAAACATATAGCAAAAGTATTGAACATTACACACAGAATAGCTAATTAGATTGTAGAAATACACCACTAACTGTATATCAAAACATATATATAACAAGTTAGGCCAGAATAATTACATATATCAAGCACATATGTGCAGTCTCATATCTTGTATAAACAATTAAGCCAGCTGGGGCAAATACGATTACAACATATAGCCTTTATCCCAAATTTATGGGCTAACTACATGAATCATTTTCTTCCATTCAGCACTGTTAAGGGCAACCTCGTCAGTTAAATTAAGTGCTATCATATCTTTCTTACTCGCCTTCATCAAAGCTCTTTTCATCTGTAGTCTCCGTTTCTCCATTAACTACAATCTAATCACTTCTCCTAATTGGCGCTCTTATTGGCATCTCTAAATCATGTCTCCTTCACTTTATCCTTAACAGGAGGCAATCTCTAACTTCTTAAAAATGCACTCACTTCTTATGTCGTAGTGTGTTGCCACTCATACATCAAAACTGTTGGCCCAAAGGCCCATCACTCTAGTTTTGATGATGATCAACTCATGTAGTTATAGTACTAATGATCTTGTGTTTATTTAGTTTCAGATTTGTGATCAAGATCTTAGTAGGTGTGTAGCTTCAACAAAGGATTTAAAGTCAAGTTTTAGAGCTAGCATGTTTTAATTCAAGAGCTTGTGCATCAAGACCACATCAAGTACTCAAGAGGAGTCTAACTCTATGGATCGTGTTTGGACCAAGTCAAGAAGATGTGAAGACTTCAAGTGAAGACCTTCAAGATCAAGACTTGTGTCTAGGTTTATTTTTATAAGATTTTGTTTTTAGATAAAATGTAAAGGATAGAAGAGTTGGTGCATTGCTCAAGTATATCTTACACACACACACTCTTGATTTAGATGAGTTTTCATAAAAGAATTTATATTTGAAAAAATACAAAAGAGTTTAAATTTAACCAAAACCAAATTTAGAGCTTAATGTCAAAAACATAGATATTTCATCATGTATGTGTAGTGGATCATATCCACACACTCTATGCTTTAAAAGTGATTAAAATATCTTGTTTTTGTATTTGGAGAAGTTTTGGAAAAACCAATTTGGAAAAATACAGTTTTCGTTTTTAGCCAAAATTTTCAAGTTACAAAAATAGTTCAAATTGTTTGTAACATGTCTTGATTTTGTTCAAGCATGTTTGATTATAAAAGTATAATTTTAAAACTATTTTTGTAGATTTTTCATGATTTTATGGGATTTATTTGAGCCAAAATGTCCAACATTTTAATCCCTAAAAGAGTCTGTTCTGGCTTCTGCCGGTCGACCGGACCGGTCAACCGAGCTTGAAGTCGGTCGACCGGGACGTGCACAGACGTGCACGCCAGACAGTGCTGGAGGGCCGGTCGACCGACCCGGTCGACCGCAGAGAGCTTCTGCTCTCTGGAAAGCCCCGGTCGACTGGCAGAGAGCTCTGCTCTCTGTTCCAGGGTCACGGTCGACCGGCGGTCGACCGCTGGCACAACGGTCAGAAATCTGACCGTTGGCGGTCGACCAGGCGGTCGACCGACAGGCCAATCTGGCTCCCAACGGCTAGTTTTTATAGCCCTATAAATTGGGGCATTTGGGGGCTGTTTTGATTAAGATTTTTGGAGAGCTTTTACACCAGTTTTCTAACTCCATTAAGAAGTTTTCTCCACTTATTTGAGAGCAAATATTTCCAATCAAAAAGGGGAGTTTATAAAGAGTGTTTTAGAAGTGATTTTCTTGAGTTTTCCTCCACCATTTCAATCCTTGTTTTCTCACAAACACTTGAGCAACCATTGACATATTCATTCTATAGGAGTGTTCTTGTGAGATTGTTTTTAGGTGATCAAAATGTTGTGATCACCAAAGACTTCCTTCTTTACTTGAGGAGGCGGACGGTTGTGTTCGCGGTGTTTCGAGTTCGTGTGTGAACTCGGTGTTTGAGGTGCGGCCTCGGCGAGCTTGTGAGCTTGCAGTGTGTACGAGACTAGAGAGTCCAAGAGTTCTAGTGGGAACTCCTTTTAGGTGTTGCGGCACCGAGTGATCCGGTGGGATCGATTTTAGTGGAAATCCTTCAAGTGTGAAGGCGGGGACGTAGAGCAAGGGTGCTCGAACGTCGAAACAAATCTCCCGTGTTGCGATTGCTCACTCTCTATCTCTTTGTCTTTATATCTTGCATGCTATTATTATCTTTATCTTTATATGCTTGATATACATATTGTGCTTAATTGTTATATGCTTGGGGTGTGTTTGCTAACACTAGTTTTCAACCAAGAGAGCCAACGCGGCACCTTAACTCTTATTTAGAGAAATCTTGAGGAGTTAGTCCAGAGCCTTTCACGGGGAACTCGGCTACACTCTTGTGTTAAACTTGGTGTTTAGTTTAATAAGTTTTTAATTTCGCATTTAGTGACCATTAGATTAGTCATCACCTATTCACCCCCCTCTAGGTGATTTACAATTGGTATCAGAGCCAAGTGCTCTTGATTTGGGTCTTACAACCTAGAGTTAAAGATCCTCATTTTTAGGCTAATCACAATATTTGTACACACACCATGGACTTCATGACACCTCCCACCTTTGACATTCTTAACATCCAAACTTGGAAGGTTAAGATGTCTTTGTACCTCAAAGGCCTAGGCATTCATGTTTATCTTGCTACAATTAAAGATTCATATGTTAATGATAGCAAGTATATTGAGGCTAATTCAAAAGTCATTCATGCTTTGAAGAGTACCCTAAACAATGATTATTTATGTAGGGTTTCTAACATTGACTCGGCTTTTGTAGTATGAAACTCGTTGATCTCCCTCGGCGAAAAAGAACAATATTATGCGGGGAGCGACTCGCATGTTGGAAGTGACACTTCCAACGTGTGCTACATGGTCCAAGGGGATAACCCCCTTGAGGTAACTACCAAATCCGAGGTAGATGAAAATGTTGATATGTCCTATGATGAGCTTACATCTTCTTGTCAACAACTTCTTGAAAAATATGACATGCCTAGAAATGATAATAAGAAAATGAAAAACAAATTTGATTGCATGTTAAAAGAAAAAGATTCTTTACAAGATAAAATGGAATGTGTTTCAAAAGAAAATGAAAGTTTGAAAAATGAAAATATTTCCTTGCTTTCTAAATTGAATGATTTATGTGAAGAAATACTTCTTTTAAAAATAAAATTGTTTGGTGGAAAAACAAAAAGAAATTGCTTTGCATGAAAATACTTCTTTAAAAAGAAAAATGATTGAAAAGGAAAAAGAAAAAGTTTCTAAAAAGAATAAGAAAAATGATTCTATTTCTCATCATGCTTTACATACACAACTAATGAGATGAAATTTTTGAAAAATAAAATAAATTGTTTGAGCTCAATTTTGAGCACATGTGCATTTAACCATAAGAGATTGGAGTCCTTGTTTTCAAAGAAACAAACTCCACATGTTCATGCACATCACCCACATGCATATTCACTATTTGCACGTCATGATCACACACATACACATATGCATCCTAAGGTGTACAAATATACACATTGTGGCCGCAAAGGCCATTTAGCAAAATTTTGTTATGATAAGATAAATGCTTTAATTTTGCTAATAAGAAAAATGTTTGGGTTCCTTACAAAGCTAACCCTCAAGGACCCAAAAGAAAATGCGTACCAAAATCCCCACGTTGTGTTTTGATGTAGGTGAGGGCTCTCACATGACGTGAGAGGGATGGTGCCTTGGTGGTGGTTGCACATGGACTTGATGGACATATTTTTGATGCACCGCTATCAAGGAGGTTTGGTGGGACAACCACCATGTTTAGGATACTTTGAGTATAGTTCTTTGGTTTGGTAATTATCTCTAAACTCCTACTTTTATTTACATGCTTATTCATATATGATATTTTTAGCATGTTTGTTTGTTTTGTGCTTCATGTGGTAAATACTAGTTTAAATGTAGTTTTTATCAAAACTTGGATGCATACTTGTACAAGTAGTGAGCAACAAATTGATTCATATATGTTTGCACTTCATTGTTCATTTGTACTTAGTATATGCACATGTATAGCCCAGTTTTGATGATTCTCTCATTTACACTTGTTTGTCAATTTTCATGTTTTTACTTCATGTATATGTATCTTGTATTCAAATCTAATAAATATACATGTATACCCCATGAGTCATTTGCCTTCATGCAATTTACATTATGGACTCTTTTTATGGTTGGGATATGTATGCATATTGTTAGGATTGAATAAATCATACATATACCTAGAAGTTTAGTTTTTAAAATAAATTTTCATGTTTTGTTTGATAAAATGATATTCATGTTTTGAGCTTTATTGATTATCTTCATAGAAAATGCTAATTACATAATTTTTGTGCACTCTCACTTTATTTGTTTATTCATGACTATGTTTCATGATCACTTTTGAGCCTTATAGATTTTGAGTGTCGAATTTTGTGTATTTAGTATGTTTCATGATACATATGATTTGGTTTCATGTTTTGAAGGATCTTTAACTAGTTTTTCAAAAATTAATTTAACTAGTTATTTATTCTTTAATTGTTAGTTTATGAGTTATATGCTTGATTTACATTGTTATTTTCGATTGGTATCTCAATTGATATTCATTTTGTATATGATTGGTAGTGAAAAGTGCATTTTTATCATCATATTTACCATCACATTTTCATATTTATTCATTTAATTCTGCACATTTATTAATAATTTGTAATTTATTGTGTGCAGGCTTCGAATTATTATTTTAACAATAAATAAAGCTTAAAGAGCCCAAAAGCCCAGATCCAAGCCCATATTTGAAGCCCAAGAGTCAAAGTGCAAATATCAATTGTCAAAATTGCAAATACACAAGGGCCAAAGTTGCAAATACAAAGAAGAGGGAAGGATAGACTTCTATTCAACCCTAAACACTTGCAGGATGAGGATAAAAGCTAAAAGAAGAGAAGGAAATTCGTGGAAAAGATTTGGGATCTAGGTAACTTGATTCCCAAGTTATATCCAAATCCAAAGATTAAGAGCCAGGATGCAATTTCTAGAAGGATAAACCCAGATGGACGGACCAGAGAAGGCCACGCGCCAAAGCGCGTGGCATTTGGCTACAAAAGTGCCGCGTTTCCGCGGCAAATTTCCCATTCTGCGGCATTTCTGACGAGTCTGGGGATCAGCTTTCGTGGAAGAGTTGTAACTGGACTCTAACTCCTTCTGCTCCTATAAATACCCCCTGCAGTGCAACGTACAGAGCGTCCAGCGTCCAGCAAAGGGCCAAAAGCTAGGGTTTAGTTTCGTTCTTTCTTCTAGTTTTGTAATTAGGGTTTCTTTTTATTTTCAAGAGAGAGAGAGGTTTATATTGAGCGTGACACCGATGTATCTTCCTCTTCTCGGCCATTGTATTCATGAATAAAGGTAATATTTTTCTTTTGTTTATTATTCTTGTGTTTTACTTTTCCTTTTGTTTTCTATTTCTTTTTCTCTGTGATCTCTTTGTGGCTGATTGATGAACATGCAAGTGAATTCCAAACAAGTATAACTAAGCTACGTGAGAGCCAACGATAGTTCATGAAAACGTTCTCCACTTCCAAAGCTTCGCATCACTTCGTTCTTGATATGCTTGACGATATAATGTGCACAAGGATCGGGCTCGAGTTTATGATCTATGCGTTGAATGCCTCCTAAGCAAGGTAGAACATGTAAGGTTTTCACGTTTTTCTTCAACCAAACTCAAGTAAGTATTCTTTTCTTTTCTTTTCTTTTTGTAGATTAAATCACAACTTCTCCATATTCTTTTCTACCACCCATTGTAAATACCACTACTTAATAATAAAAAGATAATTTTTAGAGATAACTTGCTTAACGCTTCCATCGCAGTCCCTCCTTGAGGATCACGACCCGCATAGCCCTGCTACCGCGGATTCGCATTGAGAACCTTGCACAATCTATTCTTAAAACTAAAATACTACATTTTGTGTGCAGGAAATCTCGATCAACAAATTGGCGCCGTTGCCGGGAGGGACGGTAAGTTTATCTCTAAAACAAAAATTTAATTTTTAACTAATTCTTTATTCTTTTCTGTTTGCAGGTTTGGAGAACAGGAAACAGAAACATAGCAGCAGTGGACATATTGCTATTCTGTGTCTCTGCCCTCGAAGGCAGAGCACCAGAACCTACTGTTTTGCCGCGGATCCGCGGCCAGAGCCGCGGAAACGCGGCAACAGTAGAGAACTACTGATTGATATTTTTGCAGGTTGCTGCAAATTGTAAATTCTGTTTACTGCTCTGTTATTTTGTTCTGTGATATACCTGTAAATTGCTAATAATTCAACAGTAAGTTATTGGTTGTTAAAAATAAAAATTGATTAGACGTTTGCATATTAGGCACGTGTCTTTTCAATTATTTTTATTTACTGTTGAAGAGTGCTGGAGGAGCAAGGTACGTACGCATTGCATGTAGAATAGGACTCATCTCTTGGTTGATTATCTGCTTTGAGTGAATTCTATCTATTTATCTTGTACACTTGCACTAATTCATCTTAAGGGCATAACCCATTAACAAGATAAGGTGGGGATTTCATCACCCTTCCTTAGCCCAAAAATCATATCCCAAGCACTCACTAACCCAAGCCTAACTAAAAAAGAGTAGACGTTGGCCCTAGGGACATCTCGGACTCAATAGGAGATTATCCTAAGGGGGAACAGTGCTGGAAGTTGACTCTTGCCAAATCAGTGTCTAGGAAAGGGATTGAGGGCCGAAAGCCCGAAGATTGGTGGTTATTTAATTAAGGAACGTCTTTGACGGAAAACCTCCCACCACTCTTGCCCTGACCTGGCTGATTAACTCGTGGTCAAAATCTGCACCCGACCTCCCGTGGACAGTCTAACCAGTTAGGAGTCATCTAGGTCTAGGTCTACCCTAACTTAGGTTAGAAATTTTTCTTTTTTGTTTGTTTTTTTTTCTTTTGTTTGCTTTGTGTGATATGGCCTATAACAATAATTTTTTCAATTTTAATGAGGATCCATATTATACATCAACCTCTTTTTCGGATATTACCAACCCGGTATATCATAACTCTAACCAACCTAGTGTGCCAGATTGGTCTTATCCGAATCATTACATGCCCCAGTCCCAATACTATGAACAAGATTGGAATAATCATCACTACTCTTCACAGAGTCAATGGGGATTCAACACCCCTGAGCCATATGGTCAACCACCTGTTCAACCATTATCTTCATATACGTCTTTTCCCACATCACCAAGGTTTCAGTCCTCCATTGATCTATTCGATGGGTTAGAAGAAAAAGTGGATCGGTTGCAAGATACAATGAATGATCAAATTTTTAGACTTTCAAACATTCTTGAGCATCTTGATAGGAACCAAGAATCATTCTGTTTAGAAGACCTTGATCAAAATTCAATTTCATCACATCAATATGAACTTACTCAATCCCAATCCTTGGACAAATTGGCTAGTTTTAATTTCAATGAGATTGAATTAGATTATGAATGTGAACCCGATCCCCAACTTTGCGATTCAGTTTCCATCTTTGAATCTATGTTGACTCCAGTATCCTTACCCAATTTGGACCAATTTTCTGAGCCAACATTTATTCCCATACCCATAGATCATGAAATTGAATCACCCATTCTTGATGATCATATTTAACTTGACCAATTGTACAATTTTGAAAGTCCCATGGAAAAATTGGCAAGTTCCCATTTTTATGAGATTGAAACTAATGAGATATGTGACCTAGATTCCCAAATCTATGATCAAGTTCAAATTCCCGAATCATTATTGACTCCTGTTTTGTTACCCGACTTAGGTAATATTTTAAAGTCAGTTTGATTCCCACACCTATCATTCCTGAACTTGAATCACCAACATTGAGTCACATTCCATTGTGGGAAAATGATTGTAGACTTGAGTTTCAATTTCTTGACTTGGACCCACCTCTTGATCCTAGCCCGACTCCTGAACCTTTACTTGATTTGAGTTTCTTTCCTGAGTCGGTATTAGATCCTGAACCTATCATTCTTGAGTCCAAGTCAACCATTTTACCAAGTCACATTCTTTTGTTGGACACAGGTATAGACCATGACTCTGTGATGATTTTCCAGGACTGGTCATGTAAAGGGAGTAAGTTTCACGAGAGGATCTTCCATGATCCTATTCATTCTGGGGACTGTAAATATGTAAATAAAAAAGAGGTCAATAAAGGTAGGTCCCGTGAACTACCACGTTATCTTGTTTGGGCCGCATTTCGTGGACCAATTAGACCACCTCCGGAACCACCACCCTAAGGTAACTTCCGCCTTCCCTTGTTCTGTTTCATGCATACATGCATACATTCATACATTGAGGACAATGCATGAGATAAGTGTGGGGGTGGGCTTTACTAACATACTAACATAGGTAGAAACTAACAAAAATTTGCTAAAAAAAAAAAATCTCTAAAAAAAAAATTTTTAAAAAAAAAAATGTTATAAAAAGGAAATATTTTGACTTATTTTTGAAAGAAATCTAAGTTAGTTTTAAGGATTAGGAAAATCATGATTAGGATTTCTAAAAACTTGGTCAAAATAAATAAATTGTTTAATTTTTAGGTATAGGAGAGAAATTGAATAAATAATTAGTCTTGATTTTTACCTTAATGAAATGTGCATACTAAATGCATATCTAGGATTCTAAAACGAAGACCTTTGTGCCTCATATATAAAAAAAAAAAAAAAAGTATGCCTCATATATATAAAAAATATATATATATATCACCAATTAAGCTGGATACATGTGCCTCAAGAAGCATAAGTATTCACGCCTAAAGGTGAGTTCTAAATAAAAATAAAGTCCTTAGTTTTGTGGCCTAGTTCATTCGAATTTGAGTCCGCGGGGTGTTTTCTCACCTGGTGCCCTAAAGCCGACCGGTTTGGGAGTCATCGACTTTAAGTTCGCTACATGGGTGGATTAGAAAGCCTAAGAAAACTGAGAAATATTATACATGTATTAACACATCTATTAGTCAATTAGTTAGGTATGAGGGCCTCAAGAAGCCTTGATACTTATACGAAAGAAATTAGATGAGTTATACATGCCAAAAAAAAAATTATATTAACACATCTAATAGTCAATTAGTTAGGTATGAGGGCCTCAAGAAGCCTTGATACTTACACGAAAGAAAATTAGATGATGTTATAAAAATAATAAAGAGGCATGAGAGTCCAAGTTAAGGAATTGCTAGTAAAAATTCATAAGGATGCATATGATTTTGGTAACGAAAAAGACTATATTAGAAATTCAATTTTAATCCTTACCTAAAATGAAAAACAATTAACTTTATTAAGACTAAGTTTAAAGAATGAATAAAAATGAGGATCCTAAAACTTATAGACTACTTAGTCTCTTCAATAATAATTCAAATATTTTCCTTTTTATGGATTTTGTGGGTGCAATCCGCTGAAAACTCTCACGAGACAACACTCGTCCTCTAGGGTAACCTAGAGGTTTAACGGCTTGTTGCACGTGCTAAGTGCAATCGTGATTCCTACAAAAGTGAGTTAGGTTAGATTAACTTTTCATTTCTTTTTCTTTTTCTTTGTTTTTACTCGAGGACGAGCAAAAAGATAAGTGTGGGGGTGTGATTGGTAGTGAAAAGTGCATTTTTATCATCATATTTACCATCACATTTTCATATTTATTCATTTAATTCTGCACATTTATTAAATTTGTAATTTATTGTGTGCAGGCCTCGAATTATTATTTTAACAATAAATAAAGCTTAAAGAGCCCAAAAGCTCAGATCCAAGCCCATATTTGAAGCCCAAGAGTCAAAGTGCAAATATCAATTGTCAAAATTGCAAATACACAAGGGCCAAAGTTGCAAATACAAAGAAGAGGGAAGGATAGACTTCTATTCAACCCTAAACACTTGCAGGATGAGGATAAAAGCTAAAAGAAGAGAAGGAAATTTGTGGAAAAGATTTGGGATTTAGGTAACTTGATTCCCAAGTTATATCCAAATCCAAAGATTAAGAGCCAGGATGTAATTTCTAGAAGGATAAACCCAGATGGACGGACCAGAGAAGGCCACGCGCTAAAGCGCGTGGCATTTGGCTACAAAAGTGTCGCGTTTTCGCGGCAAATTTCCCATTTCCGCGGCATTTCTGACGAGTCTGGGGATCAGCTTTCGTGGGAGAGTTGTAACTGGACTCTAACTCCTTCTGCTCCTATAAATACCCCCTGCAGTGCAACGTACAGAGCGTCCAGCGTCCAGCAAAGGGCCAAAAGCTAGGGTTTAGTTTCGTTCTTCTTCTAGTTTTGTAATTAGGGTTTCTTTTTATTTTCAAGAGAGAGAGGTTTATATTGAGCGTGACACCGATGTATCTTCCTCTTCTCGGCCATTGTATTCATGAATAAAGGTAATATTTTTCTTTTGTTTATTATTCTTGTGTTTTACTTTTCCTTTTGTTTTCTATTTCTTTTCTCTGTGATCTCTTTGTGGCTGATTGATGAACATGCAAGTGAATTCCAAACAAGTATAACTAAGCTACGTGAGAGCCAACGATAGTTCATGAAAACGTTCTCCACTTCCAAAGCTTCGCATCACTTCGTTCTTGATATGCTTGACGATATAATGTGCACAAGGACCGGGCTCGAGTTTATGATCTATGCGTTGAATGCCTCCTAAGCAAGGTAGAACATGTAAGGTTTTCACGTTTTTCTTCAACCAAACTCAAGTAAGTATTCTTTTCTTTTCTTTTTGTAGATTAAATCACAACTTCTCCATATTCTTTTCTACCACCCATTGTAAATACCACTACTTAATAATAAAAAGATAATTTTTAGAGATAACTTGCTTAACGCTTCCATCGCAGTCCCTCCTTGAGGATCACGACCCGCATAGCCCTGCTACGCGGATTCGCATTGAGAACCTTGCACAATCTATTCTCAAAACTAAAATACTACATTTTGTGTGCAGGAAATCTCGATCAACAGTATATACTCATGTTTTGTTTTCTATATATGTATGCTTCATAATTTTCATAATATCAATTCTTATTGGTATTTTCATTTTCATACATATATATGATTTATTTGTGCAAAATCTTCATTTGGTATCTATTGATTGCAATTGGTATCAAAATAATTTACAATAATTTTCAATTGGTATTTTGATTAATTCAAAATTTGTAATGATTATTTACATTTGGTATCTTAAAATTTGATTGATTTACAAGTGGTACCTTTAAAAAAAAATTTTGTTTATATGATCTTAAAATTTGATCACAAGATATCTCAAAATTTGTTTTATGAGGATAATTCAAAATTTTGTTTTAATATGAAATTTTGAAAATTAAAAATGTGTTGATTTGTATTGCCTATATGCAAGGGGAGCTTAACATCTCTTCTACATATAGATTCATGTTGAGTGTATCTTATATTGAGGAGCTTGACAACTCTTCTTTATGTGGTACACGTGTGTAGGGGGAGCTTCACATCTCCTCTTATGCATTGCATTTTATGCGTTATGTGAATTAGGGCTTGTCATCCCTCTTTCATGTAATGTGTATGTGTAGGGAAGTTAACTTAGCGTCTTCCTCTTCATGAATGTATATCGCATATATCCTTTATTGATTTGTTTAATGTCACCCCTTTTATTGATTTTTGCTTTTGACAAAAAGGGGGAGAACATTTTGTTTTTACTTTAACCCCTTTGTTGATGATTGACAAAAAGGGGGAGAAGTATTTGAGAAGTATTTAGTATATATGCATGTTTTCCTTAAGGGGGAGAAATATTTATGTTTATGCATATATGTTTGATGCGTTTCATGCTTGTTTATGCATGTTTATCTTCTTATATTTGTATACATGTTTATGTGCTTCACTGCCATATTTATTGTTTATTGAGATGCATGAGTTAAGGGGGAGCTTCTTTGAAGCTTTACCTTAATCCATGCATATATAACTTCATGAGTTTTGTCATCATCAAAAAGGGGGAGATTGTTGGCCCAAAGGCCTATCACTCTAGTTTTGATGATGATCAACTCATGTAGTTATAGTACTAATGATCTTGTGTTTATTTAGTTTCAGATTTGTGATCAAGATCTTAGTAGGTGTGTAGCTTCAACAAAGGATTTAAAGTCAAGTTTTAGAGCTAGCACGTTTTAATTCAAGAGCTTGTGCATCAAGACCACATCAAGTACTCAAGAGGAGTCTAACTCTATGGATCGTATTTGGACCAAGTCAAGAAGATATGAAGACTTCAAGTGAAGACCTTCAAGATCAAGACTTGTGTCTAGATTTGTTTTTATAAGATTTTGTTTTTAGATAAAATGTAAAGGATAGAATAGTTGGTGGATTGCTCAAGTATATCTTACACACACACACTCTTGATTTAGATGAGTTTTCATAAAAGAATTTATATTTTGGAAAAATACAAAAGAGTTTAAATTTAACCAAACCAAATTTAGAGATTAATGTAAAAAACATAGATATTTCACCATGTATGTGTAGTGGATCATATCCATACACTCTATGCTTTAAAAGTGTTTAAAATATCTTATTTTTGTATTTGGAGAAGTTTAAAAAAACCAATTTTGGAAAAATACAGTTTCGTTTTTAGCCAAAATTTTCAAGTTACAAAAATATTTCAAATGTTTGTAACATGTTGATTTTGTTCAAGCATGTTTGATTATCAAAGTATAATGTTAAAACTATTTTTGTAGATTTTTCATGATTTTATGGGATTTATTTGAGCCAAAATGTCCAACATTTTAATCCCTAAAAGAGTCTGTTCTGGCTTCTGCCGGTCGACCGGACCGGTCGACAGAGCTTGAAGTCGGTCGACCGGGACGGTCGACCGACGTGCACAGACGTGCACGCCAGACAGTGCTGGAGGGCGGTCGACTGACCCGGTCGACCGCAGAGAGCTTCTGCTCTCTGGAAAGCCCCGGTCGACCGGGCCGGTCGACCGGCAGAGAGCTCTGCTCTCTGTTCCAGGGTCACGGTCGACCGGCGGTCGACCGCTGGCACAACGGTCAGATTTCTGACCGTTGGCCGGTCGACCGACAGACCAATCTGGCTCCCAACGGCTAGTTTTTCTAACCCTATAAATTGGGGCATTTGGGGGCTGTTTTGATTAAGATTTTTGGAGAGCTTTTACACCAGTTTTTCCAACTCCATTAAGAAGTTTTCTCCACTTATTTGAGAGCAAATATTTCCAATCAAAAGGGGAGTTTATCAAGAGTGTTTTAGAAGTGATTTCTTGAGTTTTCCTCCACCATTTCAATCCTTATTTTCTCACAAACACTTGAGCAACCCATTGACATATTCATTCTATAGGAGTGTTCTTGTGAGATTGTTTTAGGTGATCAAAGTGTTGTGATCACCAAAGACTTCCTTATTTACTTTGAGGAGGCGGACGGTTGTGTTCGCGGTGTGTTTCGAGTTCGTGTGTGAACTCGGTGTTTGAGGTGCGGCCTCGGCGAGCTTGTGGGCTTGCGGTGTGTACGGGACTAGAGAGTCCAAGAGTTCTGATGGGAACTCCTTGTAGGTGTTGCGGCACCGAGTGATCCGGTGGGATCGATTTTAGTAGAAATCCTTCAAGTGTGAAGGCGGGGACGTAGAGCAAGAGTGCTCGAACCTCGAAACAAATCTCCCGTGTTTGCGATTGCTCACTCTCTATCTCTTTGTCTTTATATCTTACATGCTATTATTGTCTTTATCTTTATATGCTTGATATACATATTGTGCTTAATTGTTATATGCTGGGGGTGTGTTTGCTAACACTAGTTTTCAACCAAGAGAGCCAACGCAGCACCTCAACTCTTATTTAGAGGAATCTTGAGGAGTTAGTCCAGAGCCCTTCACGGGGAATTCGGCTACACTCTTGTGTTAAACTTGGTGTTTAGTTTAATAAGTTTTTAATTTCGCATTTAGTGACCATTAGATTAGCCATCACCTATTCACCCCCCCTCTAGGTGATTTACAAAAACATTCTTCTGCTACACCTTTTTTTTTGGACATGTTTACTGATTCATAAAGCATTACTGGTTTTCTAGTTGTCCAATAGAGTTTACCCTTCAATTTCATATGTATTCAGTACTCACATAAAAACCCAGAAGCACTTCTCCCCTTCAACCATCCTACTTTGATTCTATGTACATTATCTTCCTCGAGCTAGCCGTCTTGATGAATGATAATCCTAGATGGTAAAAATGGTCACTCCAAGGACTAATAAAATTCACAAAAGAAAAACTATTTATTTTCTTTCACGTCATAGAAGATGAATGGTGTTCCTAAATTAAAATTAAGCAGAGTAGAACTGCAAATGAACAACAGATCAGAGTTAACATAAGAAAGGTGAAAAAGACATTTCAACCGTGTAACGACGTAATCACTCAGAACTAAATTTGTTCTAGAACTGTAGTTAATCAATATCGTACTGTATGTTCAGTACAAACATTAGTTGGAACTTAGAAATAGATAGAAGACATGGATACATCAGTGCTCAATTTTCTCATAATCACGATATGGAACAATCATGGAGTAGTTGAAGAATTCAACAATTTACAACGTGTAAGTACTAAATGAGGGACATGGTCTACTACTACATATAGAGAGTGGCTGTGTTCTGTCATACCATGCATCTCGCATTAGTAGCAGTCTAGCATCATGCCCTGTATTTGCATATAGAACTTAAAATGAGCATTTTGTGCATGTGTCCTACAATTCAAAATTCTAGACATGTTCGCTCTTAGTCAGGGATTTGGGATGGACCAGTCATGGCAAATATGTACACCCTTCGAAATGTATCTCACTTTTCCACATTGATCCGAGTAAACCAAACCTCAGAAATCAGAATAATCTTTAGAATAGCTATTGCCTTAAAAGACCAAAAGAGATTACAATTTGCATGTGCAATGGAATTTCTAAAAGCTACTCAAGCCTTCACAAAATTCATGCATGAGAAGTTGGTTATTGATGACCATATGCACGAGTTTTTGTTTAAGACTAGGTGCAAATGAATGGTGAGTGCAGAAAGGGCTTCGGATGAGTCTATGCTCTATAGTCCTGGATCAACAGTGTCATAATAGCAAAACAGTCAGTTAAGTTTATGCCAAAATACAACGTTGCAATGTAGCAACACTAATGTGTAAACCACACAAGAAATCTGCAGAATACATAAATAAATGTTGTTTAACCAGATTACTCTCAGATTGAGTTCAATCCACATTGTTCCTAACTTCCTACAGAAGATCAGGTGAATTGGAGAAAAAATTAAAGTAATCTACAGAAGAAAAAACTTCTGCAATCATGAGCTCGGGAACTCAGGATCGAAATTAACTCGGACGGAGGAAAACTGATATCCAGTAACACCCACCCACCTCCTCACACACACACACACACACACACACACACACACACACCCCGCCACAAAAAAACCCCACCAAAGAAAACAAAAACAGCTGAAAACTTATGAACAAAAGAAGGAAAATATAAATAAGACATCTGGATCTTCATTTCACAGATTTTGCTATAGGGGCGGAGGAAAATATAAAGAAGACCTCTGGACCATCATTTTAGAGATTTTTGCTCCTGTGTTATGTTCCAGCATTCTTAATCCTGAGATGTGTAATTGCTGCTCAAATTTGTAAAAGTTCTTCCAAATTAAGATTGTTTTCAGTCCTAATTTAACCTATTCAAAATTCTCTTTTCCACATTCTTCACAGAGAAGTCCAGCATAGGAGTTAATCCAACTCAAAGATCTAAGCCTGCCAGCATGCAGTCCAAGAGACCTTGCTTAAGCTTGATCAATGTGAATTCCCTTATTAGTTCCTTGTCAAAGTTGTAAGATGCTCAAATGCAAAGTTTGTGTTTTTCTCATCCCTAACCCATATAAAGTCATAATTCTATGTATTATTAAGTGTTAGAATAATACATCAAAAACATACATTATCTAGTATCTGGCTATGTGGAGGGTTGATGATTGACACTAAACTTCATGTCTTTAAAAAATTTAAATAAAACTCTGATTTTAGCAGTAGATCATTAAACTTTCCTCGTTCATGATAACATAGATTCACAACTTATTATGTCATTCACAATGTAATTGTGGATCAAAGAGTAAAATATTCACCCTGGTAAAGTGTTCGATATGATCATGTGGAAACAATATGTTTAAATTTTTTTTAATTATAAGGTTTCAGATTTGCAAATGTACTCTCTCTTGAATGTGAAAAACATTTACTAATGTTACTCATTGGGGTTTGTTGAGCAAAAGCCATCTAACACTAAGCAATATGCACACATAGGACTAAGTTCACAGTTCACAATCCCATAGAATAACTTGGATTTAGTTTGGTATAGGTTGATGTCTTTAATTATTTATAACTTCTGCTTCAGATATTTCTTAAATTGGTTTTCAGTATGCAAGAAGACCTAGATCACCGGTTATACTGAAGGTGTTGAATGCATCCCAGACTTGGGCCTGTATGGCTACTTTGGAACTTGAAAGAAATTCCTTCAGATTTCATTATGGATGAAATCCTTTAGGTTACATCTATATTCCTTCAGAATAGATTCCCAGGAATTTCTATCCGAAATACAACAACAACAACAACTAAGCCATTTGTCCCAAGTATTTGGGGTAGGCTACATGAACCAAAAGAGAATTACGCCAGATCGGGCACATGATCAGCTTTCTCCACTCATTCCTATCGAGCAATATGCTTTCACTAAGACCTTTAGCCTCTATATCTTGTCGTATTACCTCCATCTATGTTTTCTTCGGTCTCCCCTGCGCTCTTTTAACTTGCCCTAATTTGATACGCTCTACTCGTCAGACTGACGCATCTGTAGGTGTACGTCGCATATTACCAAACTATTGTAGGCGGTTTTCTCTCTTCTTCTTTCTATAGAGGCTACGCCTATCTTAGTACGAATATCCTCATTTCTCATCTTATCTCTCCTCGTGACCACACATCCAACGAAACATGTGCATCTCTGTTACACTCATTTTCTGGGCGTGATATCTCTTTATAGCCCAACATTCTGTGTCATATAACAAACTTGACCTAATAGCAGTCCGATAAAAATTTCCTTAGCCATAACAGAATATTACGATCAATAAAACTCCTGATGCGCTCCTCCATTTCAACTAGCCGGCTTGGATCCTATGGTTTACATCACAGTTGATCTCCCCATCCTTTTAGATAGTAGAACCTAAATACTTAAAATGACTACTCATCGGTATTTCTTAACCATCTAATGTCACAATAATATAATCTCGGATTTCCTGTTTACTAAATTTATACTCCATATACTCTGTTTTGGTCCTACTTAATCTAAAAGCTCTAGATTCTAGAGTTTGCCTTTAAAACTCTAATTTTGCATTTACCCCAGCTCTCATTTCATTGACTAAGATAATATCATCAGCAAATAGTATACACAATGGTATCTCATCATAAATAGCTCTAGTAAGCTCATCCATCACTATGAAAAATAAGAATGGACTCAATGCAGATCCTTGATGCAATCCAATTGTAATAGAAAATTACTTGTTATGCCTCCACAAGTCTGACATTTGTCACTGCTTCATCGTACATGTCCCTTATTATGTCAATATATTTGATGGGGACTCTCTTTTTCATTAGTGTCCACCATAATACCTCTCTTGATACCTTATAATAAACTTTTTCTAAATCAATAAAGACTATATGCAAATTTTTCTTCCTCTCTCGAAATCGCTCTATAAGTTGACGAAGCAAATGAATAGCCTCTGTCTTCGATCGCCCTTGCATGAACCCAAACTGGCTTTCTGATATTTTAACATTCTGCCTTAACTTGTATTCAATTACTCTTTCTCAAAGTTTTATGGTGTGACACATGAGTTTTATTCCACGATTGTTTGAATAACTCTGGATATCACCCTTGTTCTTATGAAGAGGTTTTAGGGTACTCTTCTTTCACTCATTTGGCATCTTTTTAGTTAGCTAGATCTTATTAAAGAGGTTTGTCATCCATCTCACGCCCACCTCTCCTAAGTATCACCATACCTCAATAGAAATTTCATCTGGGCCAACAACTTTATTTGACTTCATTCTCTTCAAAGCCTCTTTAACTTCAGATTCGCTAATTTGCGCATATAATTACGATTCATATCTTGACACTGAATGGTAAGATCACTCAAATCTTGAGTAGAACTACCATTGAACAATTTGTCAAAATACTCTCTCCATCTTTTTTTGATTTCTTCATCTCGAAATTAAAATCTTCTGATCCTCCTCTTTAACACACCTCACAGTACATAAGCCTCTAGTCTTTCTCTTTCTTATTTGAGCAATTCTATATATATTTTTCACAACCTCTTGGTGTCCAACTTCTCATACACTTCTTTGTAAACTTTAACTCTTGCATTCTGAACAGCTTTCTTAGTCTCCTTTTTAACTAGCTTATACCTCTCAAAACTCACTCCATCATAATTTTTCTTCAAATCTCTGTAAAAGTTTCATTTGATCTTAATGACAGCTTTTACCTCTTTATTCCACCATAATGTATCCTTATATAGTAGAGCACCACCCCGTGACTCACCAAGTACATTTTTAGTTACTCTTTTAATGCAGCTAGTAATTTTTTTCATGTTGTATTGGGATCATCTTGGGCTTTCTAATCTGCTTCATGTACTACTCGATCTACAAAAACTCCTTGGTGCTTTCTTTTAGTCGCCACCACTTAATTTTAGGATTTAACTTACGTTTAATCTTTCTAAATCTTCTTTTAATCTGAATATCTAAAATTAAGTCTATGTTGGGTAGTGCAATCTCACCCAATACTACCTTACAGTCCATACAACAATCTCAATCTACTTTCCTAGTTAAAAAGAAATCTAGTTTGAAATTTTATAATGGATATTATCATATTATGTTTATGACATTAAAATTATTATTTTTCCTTACAAAATATTAAAGTCAAGCATACATTAATAAGAGATAGACTTGTGTCATTCCAGAAGGATTCGAGCCTGAATCCTTCCTACTCAAATACTGTAGAATCACCTAGAGGGGGGTGAATAGGTGATGGCTAATCTAATGGTCACTAAATGCCAAATAATGCGGAATTAAAAACTATTATGACCTAAACAAACTATTTAAACTAAACACCACGTATAACACAAGAGTGTAGCCGAATTCCCTGTGAAGGGCTCTGGACTAACTCCTCTAGATTTCCCTAGATAAGGGTTGAGGTGCTGCGTTGGCTCTCTTAGTTGAATACAAGTGTTAGCAAACAAACCCAAGCATATACAATATGGGCACACAATATATCAAGCATGTAAAGATAAGACAAGTAAAAGTATGCAAGATATAAACAAGAGACAAAGAGAGAGAGAGAGTGAGTGAGCAATAGCAAACACAAGGGATTTGTTTCGAGGTTCGAGCACACTTGCTCTACATCCCCGCCTTCGACACACGAAGGATTTCCACTATGCTCGATCCCAATGGATCACTCCTCGGTGCCGCAACACCTACAAGCCCTCGGACTCCCTAGTCGTGTACACACCGCAAGCCCCACAAGCTCGCCGAGGCCGCACCTCAAACAATAAGTTCGCACCCGAACTCGAAACACCGCGGACACACGTCCGCCTCCTCAAGGTAACAAGAAAAGGTCTCTTGGTGATCTAAACACTTTGATCACCAATAAACACTCTCACAACAAAACCCTATTGGTAGATATAGCAATGGATAACTCAAGTGTTTGTGTGAAAAAAATAAGGATGAGAATGGTGGAGGAAAATTCAAGAAATCACTTTTAAACACTCTTGATAAACTCCCCTTTTGATTGGAAGTATTAGCTCTCAATTTTGTGGAGAAAAACCTCTTAAAGAATAGGAAAAACTGGCTTAAAAACTCTCCAAAAATCTTGTAGAAAACAGCCCCCAAATGGCCCAATTTATAGGGCTCCAAAAACTAGCCGTTGGAGGCCTGACAGAACTGTCAGTCGACCGCCCGGTCGACCGGCCAACGGTCATATTTCAGACCGTTGTGCCATCGGTCGACCGGTCGGTCGACCGAGACCAGAATACAGAGAGCAAGTCTCTCTGTCCGGTCGACCGCCCGGTCAACCGGGGCCTTTCCAGAGAGCAGAGCTCTCTGGACGGTCGACCGGGTCGGTCGACCGGCCCTCCTGTCAGAACTGGCGTGCACGTTTGTGCACGTCGGTCGACCGTGACGGTCGGCCGACTTCAAGCTGCGGTCGACCGTCCCGGTCGACCAACTGAAGCCAGGAAACAATGTTTAAGGGATTAAAAACTAGGTCTTTTTGGTTGAAGTAAAATCCCATAAAAACATGAAAAATCTACAAAAATAGTTTTACCAATATACTTTGATAAACAAACATGCTTGCACAAAATCAAGGCATGTTACAAATGATTTGGACTATTTTTGTAATATGGAAAAATTGGCTCAAATGAAAAACAGTATTTTTCCAAAATGATTTTCCAAAACTCACTAAATACAAAAACAAGATATTTTAAACTCTTTTAAAGCATAGTGTGTATGTATATGATCCACTACACAAACAAGATGAAATATCTATGTTTTTGACATTAAGCACTAAACATGATTTTGGTTAAAACATGTAAACTAAAATACCAAAAATCAAAACACTTGAAGTCTTCACTTGAATACCGGTTTGGTTTTTGGTTAAAATTCTTTTCTAAAACAAACTAAATCAAGAGTGTGTGTGTGTGTGTATATGATATACTTGAGCAATCCACCAACTATTCTATCCTTTACACTTTATCTAAAAACAAAATCTTACTAAAACAAATCTAGACACAAGTCTTCATCTTCTTGAAGTCTTCACTTGAAGCCTTCTCATCTTCTTGACTTGGTCCAAACACGATCCAATGGCTCTTGGATCAAAGCGTGCTAGCTCCAAAACTTGACTTTATATCCTTTGTGAGCTATGCACCTACTAAGATCTTGATCATAAATCTGTCACTAATTAAACACAAGATCATTAGTACTATAATTACATGAGTTGATCATCATCAAAACTAGAGTGATGGGCTTTCTGGCCAACAATCTCCCCCTTTTTGATGATGACAAAACTCATGAAGTTATATATGCATAGATTAAAGTAAAGCTTCAAAGAAGCTCCCCCTTAACTCATGCATCACAAATAAATAATAAATATGCAATGAATGTTCATAAACATGTATGCAAATCTAGGAGATAAACATGTCAATCAATCATAAAACAAATCAAATTCTTTTTCTCCTATTTGCAAAACAAAACATATATGCATAAACACATAAACATAAAAACTACTCCCCCTTAAGCAAGGAAAACAAATACTTCTCCCCCTTAAGCAAGGAAAACATGCATATACCTCAAATACTTCTCCCTCTTTTTGTCAATCATCAACAAAGGGGTTAAAGTAAAAACAAAAGCAAATAAATTTTTCTCTCCCTTTGTAACGCCCCGATCCCAAGGATACGGAGACGTTATGGCGACGTACATACGCGAGGTGAAAACACGCTCACGCGTACGTTAAGCCTCAGTACAGTACAATACCTCCATATAGATATGAGGTCCAGCATGAAATAAGTAAAAGAATACCTGCAGAAAAAGGTCAGCGATCATAATAGATATGAATAATAGGGACAAAGAAGATAACAGAAATAAATGACTAAGATACCTATGGATAGGCCTGATGAGGAATCTCCTATGTGACTCCAAGGCACTCTCGGTACACGGATCTCCAATCTGGGCACGCAAACCCAGGGTCGTCAGAAAGCGACCTAGTGAGTGGTAAAATGAAGGAGGCAGTAATAGATACTATAGTAATACAAGCACGATACTAATATATAATACATGATGTAGTACTAGTGATACCATATAATAAGGATATCATAAGCAGTAGAAATAGATAACCATGTACGTAGAGAAATATATATACATGTCCTCTTTTAATATCATCCCTAAGCCGGTTATCATCAGGTCATATCTATAGTCGTGTCCAGTTTATTATGTAATAACTAATGTTGTCTAGTGGTGACGTAATAGAGGTGAACATGCAGATGGGCATATATCTGCAACAATAAAATATATGCAATGCAGAGCATGCATAGTATGCCACTACATACAGTGTAACATATACCAGGTAATGTAACAAAGTATCCATGTGCATGAGTAGTAGGGCACTACAGATAGTGTAACAGGAAACAGGAATAGTCGCAATGTATACATGTAACATGATAGCAGATAAATGATCAGTAACAGTAACAAGTACAACTAAACATGTAGCAGACAGGTCATGTCAAAGTCATGTCATTTATACAATAGTAGCGATCAGTATCACCTGGTATTTTAATTACTCTCTTCCAGTGTCCCATACCACTGACAGTTCATACTGGAGCCCGCACTCCAGTCGAACCCATCCGGACATAGCCTACGGGTACCATTATCCAAACGGAGAGTAACCAAATAACAAGCGTTCCCGACATCACTATTGTGCATACTGTTTGATTATGTTAGATGGAAACTCATGGTCGAGGAGAGTTCTTATCAGGTGGGTGTATCCCGTGCATACCCGGGACAACGGCCTTAAACAGACCCCTGGCTGCTGAGACCAGGGCCAGCCCGCTAGAGCTGTAACATGTAACGGGAATCTCAATGAGCTAAAACAATAATTAGGAGCTCATGAGTTATAACAGACGGTAGCCAGCACTACCCCGTCCCGTGCAGTGGGACAAACAATGGATCCAAACATCCACCCGATATGATCTAGTCAACCGTCAAGTCTCCCCCATACCCAAATTATCATTATTATCTGATATGTCAAGTATACAGTGTAACAAGAACACATACAGTACATGATACGGGTAACATGATAACTGGACCTGAGCTCTGTTGATAGCATAAAATAATATAACGGGAACAATATAACAGGAAACGGGAACAATATCACGGGAACAATATAATGGGAACAATAGATGTGGAATTCCACATATCGCATATCAACAGCTCTCATGTCCAGTAACGGGAAATCCATATCAGTAACAGGAAATAATCATGTAACATGAATACGGTAATATGAAACAATAATACATGTAATATGCACGGTGATCCATATGACAAGAATAATTAAATCATGTATGCACGTGTAACAGTGATATGCCAAGAATTCATGTAATGATGATAACGGTATAGGATATGACGGTATGCCGTGAAGTGGTGTACCTGAATACGAACGTGAGACGTGTCATAGTATCTGTGCAATATGTACAAGTAATACCTATGGGCAGTGTCTAATATCATGTACAAAGAATTATCGTATCAGTGTAAGGCTGATAACAATAATATGACATGCGGTACTTATCCTTATACTAGTTGAACATAAAGGTGTGGCCATAATCCATGTAACAGTACATGTAATAATGGTAGTCCGTGTATCATATAATATCATGTCCTGTGAATTCTAGTAACAGTATCTAGCATGCATGTCTAGTGACAGTGTCGTGTCATAGCGTATCTGTGGAACCGTATGCAGGTAACGTTACTGTGATACGATAGTGTCCAAACATATGGTGACATAGTGGGCCGGATGTCAGTGGTCCATGAACATGACCTAATAGGTATCCAGTGTTACACTCTACGTCTATTAGGTATAATATGGTGTACCAATTAGGATTTACCGGTAATTAATAAAGCAATCAAGTTCAATTAATAGACTAAAAAGATAATTTATAAAATAAAAACACTCACAAACTAGCCATGGGAAGGTAGCTCTCGTTCCCACGATCGCAACGGATCCAGAATCGTCCGAATCGGAGTCCGGATGCTCCCGATATCGCCTGAATACTAAAAATAATACAAAAGGGTTAATTATGTAACTAATAAGGGTTAAAATGCAATGGGTATTATTTACAGGGGGCTGTATAGAAATTTACCTTTCTGATTGGTTGGATGCGGGCTTGGAAGTGGGTCGGGTTTAGATCCAATAACCCGACCCAACACTTAACTAAATGGATTCAAGCGGGTTGGGTTCTAAATGTGGGTCCATACCCAAAAAGCAGCAGCAGCAGCAGCAGTTGCTGCTGCTGCCAAGGGAGGCGGCCAGCCAGCTTGGCTGGCTGACGGCGACGGCGAGGGGCTCGCCGGCGGTGATCCCAGCCGCCGGCGGTGGCGGCAGCCCTCAGACCGAGGACGTGCGAGTGAGAGAGAGAGAGAGAGAATGAGGGGGAGTTAACAGGAGAAGAAAAGAGAGGGAACAAGAAGAAGAAGGAGAAAGGGGGCGCGGTGGTGGCGCGGTCGGGGCTGCGGCGTGGCCTGGGGTCGTGGCCGGCGGTGACGGCGGCCGGTGGCGGCGGCCGGCGCTAGCAAGGGTCGGTCGGCCCCTTCCCCTCTTCATTTGGGTCGCACAGAGAGAGAGATGGAGAGAGATAGTGAGAGATTAGAGAGAGAGAGAGAGTTAGGGAAAGAGAGAGCGTTTGGAGGGAGTGAGAGAGAGAATAGAGGAGAGAGAGAGGAGGGAGGATTTTAATGGAGAAAAGAGAGAAGAGTCGGGGGGGTGAAGACTCTGGAAAACGCCAGAGAAGAGAAGAAGAGGAAAGAAAAAGAAAGAAAAAGAAAAAGTTTTTTAAAAATGAAAATAATATTATTTAATTCGGTCCAAAATTCGACTAGTTCCGAATAGTACCCAAAAATTGCAGAAAATAGAGAATATTACGCTGAGACGTAATATGAAGACGGTTTGAAGAAATTCAATCCGGTTTACAAATTAAAAATCCCGGAGTGTCTCGCCGATACGGGCGACACCGGTTTGGCCGGATTTTCGATAAATTCAGGAAAATCTCCAAAAATACCCGAACGTAGAGAATCCAATTGTAAGACACATGGTGGAAGCAGATTCTCAAAATACAACTCCATTTGTGAAATAAAAATAGTAAAGCAGATTATCGGTATCGGTCGACACCGACTACGGAGATTTTCCAAAATAATCCAGAAAATTTCCAGAAAATCCTGAAAAATCTCCAATATTAGAAAATAATTTTTGAAACTGAAATCAACTCAATTGGACTACCACAGAGGTCAAATCAATTTTGTACGTCGTATCGCGTACAGATACGGTAATACGTACACGGGATCAGGGGGTTACATTTCTCCCCACCTTACAAAAAATTGCGTCCTCGCAATTTCATTCAAGTGTGAGAACAAGATTTCCAACCCCAAAACCTAAAGGTTAGGGTCCACGACACTTCGCTGCGCACTCTGATATCTATAAGGAACTCGGAATGGAGAAGTATGGTAGTGAACTAATCCGAATGGATGGGAAGCAAGACAATGCAAGGAAGCGAGAAGGAAATCGGATGTCCTGGTTAACAACTGGAAGGAAAGAAGGAATACAAACGAGTCAAGGAAGGAATTGTCAAGGTCATGGTATTCTTGTACTCGTTGCTGGAATCCCCAAATTCAGATACAGATAAGTTAATCTGAACCTGCTTGTACTGTTGGTAAGAGCCCAAGTACCAGGTGTGAACCTAGGCTCTGATACCACTATGTAACGCCCCGATCCCAAGGATACGGAGACGTTATGGCGATGTACATACGCGAGGTGAAAACACGCTCACGCGTACGTTAAGCCTCAGTACAGTACAATACCTCCATATAGATATGAGGTCCAGCATGAAATAAGTACAAGAATACCTGCAGAAAAAGGTCAGCGATCATAATAGATATGAATAATAGGGACAAAGAAGATAACAGAAATAAATGACTAAGATACCTATGGATAGGCCTGATGAGGAATCTCCTATGTGACTCCAAGGCACTCTCGGTATACGGATCTCCAATCTGGGCACGCAAACCCAGGGTCGTCAGAAAGCGACCTAGTGAGTGGTAAAATGAAGGAGGCAGTAATAGATACTATAGTAATACAAGCACGATACTAATATATATTACATGATGTAGTACTAGTGATACCATATAATAAGGATATCATAAGCAGTAGAAATAGATAACCATGTACGTAGAGAAATATATATACATGTCCTCTTTTAATATCATCCCTAAGCCGGTTATCATCAGGTCATATCTATAGTCGTGTCCAGTTTATTATGTAATAACTAATGTTGTCTAGTGGTGACGTAATAGAGGTGAACATGCAGATGGGCATATGTCTGCAACAATAAAATATATGCAATGCAGAGCATGCATAGTATGCCACTACATACAGTGTAACATATACCAGGTAATGTAACAAAGTATCCATGTGCATGAGTAGTAGGGCACTACAGATAGTGTAACAGGAAACAGGAATAGTCGCAATGTATACATGTAACATGATAGCAGATAATGATCAGGAACAGTAACAAGTACAACTAAACATGTAGCAGACAGGTCATGTCAAAGTCATGTCATTTATACAATAGTAGCGATCAGTATCACCTGGTATTTTAATTACTCTCTTCCAGTGTCCCATACCACTGGCAGTTCATACTGGAGCCGCACTCCAGTCGAACCCATCCGGACATAGCCTACGGGTACCATTATCCAAACGAGAGAGTAACCAAATAACAAGCGTTCCCGACGTCACTATTGTGCATACTGTTTGATTATGTTAGATGGAAACTCATGGTCGAGGAGTTCTTATCAGGTGGGTGTATCCCGTGCATACCCGGGACAACGGCCTTAAACAGACCCCTGGCTGCTGAGACCAGGGCCAGCCCGCTAGAGCTGTAACATGTAACGGGAATCTCAATGAGCTAAAACAATAATCAGGAGCTCATGAGCTATAACAGACGGTAGCCAGCACTACCCCGTCCCCTGCAGTGGGACAAACAATGGATCCAAACATCCACCCGATATGATCTAGTCAACCGTCAAGTCTCCCCCATACCCAAATTATCATTATTATCTGATATGTCAAGTATACAGTGTAACAAGAACACATACAATACATGATACGGGTAACATGATAACTGGACCTGAGCTCTGTTGATAGCATAAAACAATATAACGGGAACAATATAACGGGAAACGGGAACAATATCACGGGAACAATATAACGGGAACAATAGATGTGGAATTCCACATATCGCATATCAACAGCTCTCATGTCCAGTAACGGGAAATCCATATCAGTAACAGGAAATAATCATGTAACATGAATACGGTAATATGAAACAATAATACATGTAATATGCACGGTGATCCATATGACAAGAATAATTAAATCATGTATGCACGTGTAACAGTGATATGCCAAGAATTCATGTAATGATGATAACGGTATAGGATATGACGGTATGCCGTGAAGTGGTGTACCTGAATACGAACGTGAGACGTGTCATAGTATCTGTGCAATATGTACAAGTAATACCTATGGGCAGTGTCTAATATCATGTACAGTGAATTATCGTATCAGTGTAAGGCTGATAACAATAATATGACATGCGGTACTTATCCTTATACTAGTTGAACATAAAGGTGTGGCCATAATCCATGTAACAGTACATGTAATAATGGTAGTCGTGTATCATATAATATCATGTCCTGTGAATTCTAGTAACAGTATCTAGCATGCATGTCTAGTGACAGTGTCGTGTCATAGCGTATCTGTGGAACCGTAAGCAGGTAACATTACTGTGATACGATAGTGTCCAAACATATGGTGACATAGTGGGCCGGATGTCAGTGGTCCATGAACATGACCTAATAGGTATCCAATGTTACACTCTACGTCTATTAGGTATAATATGGTGTACCAATTAGGATTTACCGGTAATTAATAAAGCAACCAAGTTCAATTAATAGACTAAAAAGATAATTTATAAAATAAAAACACTCACAAACTAGCCATGGGAAGGTAGCTCTCGTTCCCACGATCGCAACGGATCCA
>JAVJIF010023001.1:0-12776 GCA_038442645.1 Agave tequilana | reverse complement strand
ATGAGGAGCAGAGTCCTAAAAGGCTAATTTCTATTGGGATTTTTTCGGAACAGAATCACACCAACAGGGACGTCCCTCCGTTTGTGTATGCGACTCACACCGAAACCTCTATAAATTCTCACCCTCTCTCTCTGATCCCAGAAAAATCTCCAAGAAAAAGAAAACAATCTCGCGAAAAAAGAAGTTTTAAATTTAAAAATAAAAATGGCCTTTGGCTCTGCGAGTGCGAGTGGAATCAAGCTCCATCCCCCTCCAAAGCCCCCCAAAAAGGAGGAGAAGAACCGCTCCTCCCTCCCCAAATTCCAATCCAAACCTAGCCCTAGCCCTAATTTGGATCCAGTGCCCCCCTCATGCCCACGGGCGAGGGCTTTTCCGCCGACGCCGCGCTCAGCCAGTCCCAATTCCTCTCTCGCGAGGAGGTCCTCCGCCGCCGATCTCGCCGGATTAAGCAGCTGGCTAGGGTTTATCGGCGGCAGCAGTACTGGGCGCTGATCGAGGGAGGTTAGGGTTAAGCATCGGGATTACTACTGGGGAGTTTGGGAAGAGTCCGGTGGAGGAGGAGGGGGGAATGGGTATAGGAGCCTTGGGAGAAGAGAAAGCGGAGGGGGAGAGGAAAAGGTGCGGTTTTTCTGGGTGTAAATCGAAGGCAATGCCGCTGACGAGGTTCTGCCATCAGCATATTTTAGCAGATGGCAGCAGACGCTGTACAAGCCTTGCTCGTTTGTTACCAAGAGGTATGATCTTTAATTTTTGCTTTGAAATTCTGTTTTATTGGTTGGATTTCTAGGATTTGGGGATTGTGGTTTTTGGGTAAATCACATTTTTTGAATTCTGTTCTTTGCATAGATATGTAAGATTTATGGGGATTTGGGGCATATTTCTTTTTGGAAACATTTGTTGAAATTGTTGAAATTGGAGCTATTGGGTTTGGTTTGCAGTCATACTTGAGAGATTATTAATATCAGTTTTTGTTGGGTATAGTGTTGAGCTAGATTTAGTTATAAATAAGTTGCTGTTGCGAAATTATTTCGTTCTTCTATTTTTATTTTGATTGATGGTTGTTCTTTCTTTTGTCCCCTTCTAGGTGGTCACTATTAATTGCTCTGTGCCCATTAATTTTTTGATGATTTTGAGTCATAAAAAATGAAAGGTAAGAAATGAGAGGGAAGGGAGGGGGTGAAAAAACAGGAACACACTAAAGTCTTAATTAGTCTTTAAGGCCTATATCTCCTTTTTGACAGCATCTGTAGTATACTTAAATCTTTCTCTTACCAAAAGTCCAACATACACAACACTAGATAGTCAAACCCATTCAAGGATCTCTAATAGCAATGTTGACGTCTTCTGACAGTACCCTTCTTGAAAACGTAAATCTTCTCTTCCAAGGACCTCTGTCTTTGCCACATATAAAGAAAATTAACTATCTGCAGATAGCTCGTAGCAGTTCCTGCTGTATTTTCTTGTTAATTGGCGCGTTCTTCTCTTTCCAAATAATACATCTGCTGCGTGCTTTCCTTTTGAACTTCTTTTGCTTAACTTCTCTGTTTATAATTTAATCACTTCTTTTGTGGCATGTTACACCATACCTGAACCATTTGATTACCGTTTATAGAACCTTTATAGTTACCATTGTGCGGCTTCTTTTCTACTGAAACAAACAGTCTGTCATCAATAAGTACTAGAAACAAGAACACTATCAAAGAAAAACAGTAAATTTATTGTATCAGTAAAACTAAATATTAAATTTAATATGAATCATAGTTCCAAATATCAGCCGATTCCATATATATATATATCGGCAATATCATAATCGGTTTTTTGAGGTACCTAAAATTAGCCTTATAATATCAGCCGACATCAGCACTGATATTGCTGGTTTTGAGTTGATGCTAAATAGCAATTGGTTGATACTAATGTTAATACCGATATTATGGTACTGAGAGTTTAAACTATGAACTGAAGTAATTGTATGATTCAGTGGCTTCTAGATCATTGCATCTAATGTTCCACCATTTTTCTTCTGTAGTGGGTACTATATAATATAAACCTAGTATCAAAGTCATGAAGATGTCGAATGACACCCAAATGGCACCACTTTTCGATTAACTGGACTGAAATTCTATAATGTAATCTTTCTATAATTGTACTTAGTATTCTTTGTCTTATTACTTTAAAGGTAGGTCTATTATGCTAACATTTTTTCTGTCATAATTCCAATCTACGAAAGAGAACTGCTAATTAGCATAGACATTGACTGTTACTGTATCTACATAGTTACTCTCACTTGATATTGTTATATCTACAAGTTATGGTGAAATCTACTAAGTAGCATGCGTCATATTCAAGGTGCCTTGATGGTCAAAGGGTAGCCACACGAGATACAATGTCTCGTGCTAAAGAGCGTGGAGGTTTGAGTCCTCTTCAAGGCCATATACTGATAACTCTTATAGAATGAACACATTAACGTGTAATTGTGCATGCAACATATACAGCTAAGCATTTATATGTAAAGGTTTAAAAAAATATTCTTGCTTCTTGGGTGATTTTTAAGTCTTTTTTAATGAATACTGATATTTACTATGACAACTGATGTTTCACTGCTTCATTAGCAGGCTGACAAAAGTGACCTCTTTGCATAGATGCAATACTCTTACTCTGTTCTCATCGTGACTAGAGTATCTCAGATCATTTTCTTAGCTATTATGCCTTATAATTTTCGAACATGCTAATTGCTAGTGCCGTGCAACTTCAATATACCCTTATTTATATAATCTTTATTAAAAGTCACTAAGTTTATGATTTGCAATTCCATTTGTAGCTTCTCAAAGGTTGTAGGGGAGCAAGGAAGCACGGACACGGGTACCGGCAGGGGTACAGATACGGACACGGGTACACGACACATCAAATTTCCAAAATACAGGGTACGGGGACACGGCTATATTATATTATATTTTAACAAAAGTATCTTATAAAAAAAACATTTAAAGAACTCTTTCCTTTTTCCTAGCCAATCAAGAAACCACATATCAACAATAAGTTGCCACAAAATTCTTTTTGTTGGAAACTTATTTTTGAAGCATGTAACTTGCAACCTAAGAAGCATTGAATACGGACACGGACATAGGTATGACATGGACACGGGACACGGTGATTTATTAAAAAGTAGGACACATGGCACAACACATGATAATAGAATATGCATATAATAATAATAATAATCATGCATAAGTATAAATTGATAATCATGTCTTTGCATTCAAAAGTTCATACACATAGCTCATTGTGTCTAACTTCGTACATCGAAACATATTTAAACCTATCAGACGTTTATATAAGTCAATATTTTGATGGCATTTTTGGTTTCGCTAAAGTAGTCATTGGTACATAAGAGAAAGTAAATAAATATCTTAAATATATGTAATGTGAACAAAGAAGTGTAAGGGAAATGTAGAATATGTGTTTAAGAAGTGTCCAACAAGTGTCATAAATTAATAAATATGTATATGATTGACGATAAGTTCAAGAAGTGTATAAGGAAGTGTCGGTGTCCAGTGCGGGTGTCGGAGTGCTCAGTACGACTTCATAATAGATGTACCCATGCTACATAGGGGAGGAGAGTTGCATGTGTCTATTTATAGACTCTTAACAATTAGGCTAATTTTGCAAGGGCATGTTAGAATGCAATATTTCTGCTAGTTATCAGTCTCTCAAATGACATGCTCATTTAGCTCAGGTTTATTTTGCCATTTGTGATTTTATTTTGTGTCACCTTTTATATTATATATGAGCATTGCCTTTTTTTATCTAATCTTATTTAAAGTTTTGTGAATAAGCTAGTTGATGTTTACCTTATTAGCATCATAAGCCAATGACATTAATTTGTCCATTTAGCCCAATCTCTTCATCCTTGTTAGACTACAGCTTTATCCGATTTAAAGACAATTTTAATGTTGCTTGCATGATCTGAATAGTTCTAAACATTTCACATTTGAATTGTAAGTATGGCTCTATTGAGCATAAATTTATGTAAAAGCTTTCATCTATTTGAGTTTGGATCATGAGTTTATAACCTTCTCACAATCACCCACTGATGTTGCACTATTTTACCCATATTCGTCTTTCTAATGGCTACCTTTTGCTAACATACGGAAATAATATTGTACATCTGTCAAGTTTGAGCATGGTTCAAAGTCGCAGTCTCGACCGCCGACTTGGAGGGCACTGTTCCATATCGGTCTTGGTGTCGCAGAACGGACTCAGGCGATACGGGCAAAATGCGTCATAAAAAGCTCAAAAACTTCTGAAAAATCATGACAAATCTAAAAAAAAATGTATACATCAAAATGATGTATAAAATGTCCAAAACATATCACCTAGCATACAAAACATGAAGAGAATGCGTAAATACGTGTGTCGTGGTATTAAAATATCAAAATAAATGTATAATATAATAAATTTCACTATGGTTATACCACCATGCACTCACCATGCACTATATTTCCACAATAGTTACACTTCACCACCAATTTTTCGCTTCCACACACAGACGTAGAATGTTCCCATCTAATGTCACGTTGCTTCGATGACATTCTGAGATTTAGAAAAAAGATCTGCTCTAATTTAAATTAAATTTTCAACTAATTAAAATATATCATATTAATTTACATTTAATTAAATTTCATAAACTAAATTAATTGAATTTAAATTAAACTACATTAAACTCAATTAGAGTAACTAAATTAAAATACATTAAATTAAATTAGATTAACTAAATTAAATTAAACTAAATTGAATTAACTAAATTTAATTAAATTAAATTAACTAGATTAAGCTAACTAATTAAATTAAATTAAATCAACTAATCTAAACTAAACTAAAACAATTCAGAATTATCTAAAGTATACTACACTAAAATAAACTAAACTAAACTAAACTCATCTAAAATAACCTAATTAGCCCCCTCTTCCGTCACTCACTATCTTCCCCCCTTGCCCCACCTCTTTGTTGACAGAGACTGAGAGGAGGGGCAGAGAGACGGGGAGAGAGATAGTGACATGAGAGAGAGGGAGAGAGATAGTGACGAGAGAGAAGTGATGTCGAACAGTTGAAGGCTTCGAATTCCGGAGTCGGGCGAGGCAGAACAACGACGAAGCTCAGATGCTGGAGACAAAGATCAAAAGTCAGAGAGGGGAGAGAGAACGATGGCGAGTCGGCGACGAAGCTCAAAGTCAGAACGAGCTCATAAATCAGCCCCGAGTCGGGGACGAAGCTCAGATCTGGTCACAAGCAGAACTGTGCATTTGCGACTCGTTTTGCCTGACTTGGCCCCGACTCGGGGATCGGCCTGGTCAGACTGAGTCAAGGGCTGATCTGATCGAGATGCCCAAGTCGGGGCTGAATCAACCCCGAGTCAGGCAAAACGATACCAGCCTTGTGTCTCGCGGCCTGGTTTCAGATTGGGGAAGCCCGATCCGGTTACGAATCGGTCGAGTTGGCATCGGATCAGCCGAGTTTTTAGACCGTCAGTTTTAGAGATAGGTCATCTCTTATCATGCATAGAATCAGACTTGTATGTCACCTTTGAGCTATCATATGAAATAGTTTCTAGAGGTATACTTGTTGCTTCCATGCTAATACTGTACCACTACAGTACTACTTGCTCTTGAGCTGCTACCTTCCAAAGCTAGGCAGCAGAGCCTGATTCCAGCATTTTGGATTTAGTTGGGTTCATGCTTTATTATTGTTTTTAGGATTAATAAAAGTGCAAATTATGTGATTTATTCTTTACATGGGAAGGAACAAAGGGAGAAAGATAAAAGATGATGAAAGAGGAAGAAAGCCTCAACTGAAATATTCTGCTCTCATCATAACTTATCTAATGTCATTTATAAAACAGATCATATTTAATGTGTCTTTCTAGCCTAGGTATAGGACATGACAAGCTGGATCGGGATTGATCATATGTCTTAGACTTACCCCCCCCCCCCCCCCCCCCCCCCCACCCACCGCGGCACCCGAACAATTGATTTCATGGTTCCATAAGTTGCTGTATCTTTTTTTGGTTACTGCTCCCAGGAGCATTCCAAGACCAAGTCCTTTTAATGATTCCTTTTAGTTTGGCTAGGCTTTTACATTGAACAGTAACTAAAGGAAAAGCATAGAGATACTTCTATTATTGTACAGTCTAATTATTCTTACAACTCAGTTATGCAATCTATGCACGCACACCATGAATACAAACATACTAGTCTTTCTGTCAAATTGTTGGATCTCCAAACATGGTGAAATTTTCTAATGATAAAACATGGTGGTTTTAAGCTGCTTCAACAGTCATCTAACTACTTGCCCACTGGACAGGTGCCTGCATGCATGCATGCTTGTCTTCTTTCAAACTCACATATTATTTGGCATGTAATAACCATGTTTAACCATGTTTCTCTTGCACAATGAAAAGAAACCATCTAGTCTTGTGCTTTTGATCTGTGTAAGCAATATGATAGCGTTCCAGGAGTGGTAGCTTGGTGGCAGAAATACCGACTTATAAGAGCTGTGCTATGGCAGAAATACCGACTTATAAGAGCTGTGCTATAATTAATTCATAAATGCAATGCTTAGTGTGGACAATAGTGTTTGTATTCAAAAAGAGTAAAAGTGACGATTGGTTAGGCAAGAAAGAAAGGTGAATTTTAAACAGTGATTGTGCTTAGTTTGGTTAGGATATAAACTTGGGGGTGGTGTTTCTTCTTCTTCTTTCCGTTTCCTTTTGGGGTGGGGGTGGCATGTGTGTATTTGTGTGTCATTGTGTGTGTGTGTGTGTGTGTGTTTTTTTTTTTTTTTGGGGGGGGGGGGGGTCCTACTTTTTCTCCTACTTGAATTTTGATGTTTTAAAATTCACATGTTTCATGAATAGCGAGATTGTCATTTGTATTAGGGGTCTTTTTGGCTTCTATTTGTGATTGACATTGTTGATTTATATTCCGAATAGATATCATGTTTTCATGTTCACCTATGGTTTATTTTTGACTTAAAGAGATTTATGTTCCTGAACTTTTTTGTTAAATTTTACTATATAAAATATTTCTGTTGAAAACAAGCAAATATAAACAGGAAATAATAGTGGTCAGCTGGTTTACACATCAGGGGTCAGATGAGAATTTTTGTTAATTAACTGGAAGGGAAACGAGTATGAAATACATGGTCGGTCAACTTGTAAAACATTAGGAAGGGGCTATATCTGTGTGTGTGTGTGTGTGTGTGTGTGTGTGTGTGTGTGTGTGTTGGGGGGGGGGGGGGGGGGGGGGGGGTTGTAAAAACTACAACTCAGAAGCATATTACTTTTACCATAGAACTTCCACTGATCAACGCACCAAGGAATGCAGTTTTCAGGAGTAAATCAAATTCTAAACTCACAACTAAATATGGTACATATGCATGCCCATATGACCAATTCTTCAAGCAATTATGTTTTACTTATATTTTGATTCTTCAAGAATAATATAATTTGCAGTCGGTTTTGTTCTGCCTACTGGATTGTATGTTACAGTCAAGGTATCATGTATCGGTCAAAACTGAAACATTTTCATGCATGTTTCGAAGAGGTCCGCTTAGAAACTTTAGACAAAGCTCATTTTCGGCTAATTAACTGTAAAAGGCACCAAAAGCTAATAAAAAACATCAAATTTAATATCTAGAGATAGCTAAGTCAAGATCTCGATCAAGAAAAGAAAAAGGAAAGAAAGGACAAGGGAGAAGGAGAGAAAGGAAGAGAGGGACTTACCTTTATTGTCCTGAATGTTGGCCGTAGCTGCTCTGGCTGCCACCGCTGCTTTTTGCGGCCTCTCAGATACCCTTCAGTTCTTAGGGTTTGGTTAACATAGAAATTGGGTTGAATTCCATATCAAACGGGTCAAATTTAATAGTAGCCCAGCCGTTTAACTTTATAGACAAATATTGAATACTGGTTGGGTTATGATCAACTTGACCCAAATCCTTTAACCATTTAACTTATTATGTTTACCTTTTACACTTAAGCGGACATGTGCGCGCAGGCTTGTGTGCGCGCGCGCCCACGTTTGTGTGTAACATATCCAAAGCCAATGCTAACTCTGAAACTATCGAAACACCACTAAAAATATATGAAACCATTTTCTTTAAAAGGACTAAAAATGAAACCAAGTTCTCAAAACCATCGTGTATGATTTAATTGTTGACTCACATCCCATCGGCTAAAGTTCTTGGATCAACTAGTTTTCTAGAAGGGAAGGCAGAAATTTTATAGTGGATTTGGGTATTTTTCCTTTTCTTTCTTGGTGGGATTTTTTTTTTTTTTTTTTGGGAGTTGTAAAGGTTGGGGGGGGGGGATAACATAAACTTTATGAGACTTCTAAAAGGATTTGATAGCTTGATGACAGGGCATTCAAATTGAAAATCTACCTTTCAAGTTTATCTGAACTTATTAAAGTGTGTAGAAGCAAAAAATCAAGTGATTTCAAGATTTCTTGCCTACGCACCAAGTTGGCACAAATAGACGAGCATAATTGGCGAGTTGATCAGATATATGGTCTAGAATGTTTGAACCCATCAAGAATGGTTATGTAAGGTTCTTAAAGTGCTTAAATCTTTAAAATGATAAAGCGTTTCAATGAACAATTTGCATGCTTGATCTAAGCAACATGATGGTGCTACTTCAGCCATCCATTTTGCTCCTGGATGCACATGTAAGAAAATTTACTGGATGTTTCAATCTCTTCTCACCTATAGTGTAGTTGCAATTAATGTCTAAATTCACAAAATAGCATAATCAATATAAACAAAAGTTTATTTATAAATGTGATGGAACACGGTCACATGTAGGTCAATACAAAATGATGAATTCTTTGTCATATATAAAAGAATTTGCGTGCGATAACTTTTAATTGATTTAAAAATTATTATCAGTGGAAAAGAAAAACTGACCTGTGAAAAAGCCTCTGAAAATTGATGGGTGTGGTTTGATGGGTGTGGTTTATGGAAATAGTGACCCATTCATGTTCCCTTCTAAATAAATAATCATAAAAGGAAAAAGGAAAAGTATATACTTTTGAAGGATGTGGAATTTTTAACTAGCAGAAAAGATGGAGAGATAACGAGCATTTATTAGGACATGGATTACCTGCCCTGCCAAAGTGGGATAACTGAAATATGGAAAGAGTGTTTTTTTTTTTCCAGTAACATCAAAGCTTACTATAGGTATCTAGTCGATTCCCGTAGGATTCTTATTATTGTATGTTGGGTGCATGATGTTAAAGATTGGCTGAAATCCTTGGGGATCCAAGTTAAGGTAAACATATTTAGAAGGGGAAACCGAGAGATCGTGGAGATAATATCGGACTTTTGGTTGCGGGAGGTTTTTTATATGGCTCCATCCTTGTGGCTTATTTGGCGTGGTATTAGAGCACCTAGAGTAAAAGGTTGGAAGTTTAATTCCTGCTATAAACAATATCAATATCCTCCTTGCCTGTATTGTCTTCCATGTGTAAAATAGCATGTGTTGTATTCCTCGTGAGGGGCTTGTTGAATCTTATGGCATACAGTAATCATTGGCCCAAAACCCATCATCTTAAGCTTTTGTAAAATTCTAGAACAAAAGCAAATTAATCAGTTGGGTAATAAGATGGTTGCAAAAATTCCTCAAGTTGCAATCACATTAGTTCTCTCTTTAAGGTCATATTAGGCACCGTAGATAGTTTGCATATGCGCAGACTTATTGGCAAATGTTGGGTCTGCGTTGGTTAGCTAATTGATGAAAATATGACAAATGTGCATCCATATAAACATGCATGTACATACTTGACATGTTTATCCACAGACATACGCATGCATACACACATACACAGCCATATATACATACATAATCTATTTGTATGAGCATGGGTATATGCTTCTGTGTATATATGTTATGCATGTATTTAATTTTAATGTAAGTAAATGATCTGCTATTCCTTCTTATGACATAAAATTGGAATTAGATTGCTTGTATTTATGCAGAAGTTACAAAATGTTTGACTCTGATATATCAATTGAGTTTTAAATTATGGCATCCTACTAAAGTTTTCTGTTTCCTTTTGAGATGATAAGCATTTGCTTGCAAGTTTGGATAGTCTGCTGTTAGTTTTGTTGAATATCTGCTTATTGTGTATTGATGCTAGTGCTCAATACTTACCTTAGGTTTATATCAATGATACTAATGTCTTGGACATCTGGGTATCATCTTTGAAGTCATTGTCTTTTGTGATAGGACACACTATTCATATGAAGAGAGTATATGTTCATAGTGTAAGTTGTGAATTTTGGTAGGCATTTCCATCCTATTTCTTCCAGAAGATTGTACTGAGTATTTATTAATAGATAAAACTTGCATGTATGCATAAATTGCAAATTTCATTCCATAGTATGCTGATGCAATTGCATAAACCTCGCCTGATAGTTACTGGTGTAATTCATCTCCTGTATTTCAGCATGCCATATCCCGATAACTATGGGAATATAGTTGCGCCTAGTAGTTGGGAATTGTTCTGTTTTTGGATGTATGTGATGAAAATGAACATTTTAAAGCCATATGGACTGTAGGAGCATAAATGTTTTCTCCCCTTGAGAAAAAAAACTCTTTAGTTGAGTACTATTGCTATTCTTGATTAATTTGATTTTGTTGGCATTGAACAGTGCACAGAGTGTGCATATTACATGTGGGAAGCCAGTCCTTAGAGCTGCAGTGCCTTGTCTCTGCCCTGTGCACTTTCAGAAGATTCAGAAGCAGATTTCACAGGCATTGAAGAAAGCAGGTGTTAATTCTTCAAGCAGGCCTACTCCAAAGTTCCATGTCTTAATTGCTGAGAGTGTGAGACAGATTCAAGCTAGAAGAAGAAAAGCATTGAACACAACCATAAATGCAGATAAGGTCAACAAGTTGGTTAAGTCTTTATACGATTGAGGTTTGCATTTTGTGCAGAAGAATGAAAGCAGATAAACTGGAAATAAGGTTGAAAAAGTTGTTTAAGCCATAATTAACTCTGGTTTGCTTTCATTTCTCTTTTAGCCTTCTGATTCTTCGCTGGGGACCACTGGTCAGACTGAGCTGGACATTATTGGCAAGGACGCGCCTCTCCCGTGGAGGGAAAAAAATCCCTAATTCACAATGTGACCACATGCTATCCCTTTATTATTATTGTTTCTAAGTAGTCATCTCTTGTTCTTTTCATATTGATCATAAAATTTATTGAGTCTAAGCTCTCCTCTCATTCTCTGTCTTCACTGGTTTGGTTACAGCCCTCTTGTTTTAGTGAGCATCTATGCCTTTTTCCATTTTCATGTTTCATTTAATTGTTTCCCATTTATAGTCAAATGGTTTATGCATCCTTGGCTGTGATTAATTTATTTTCCTGGTCTATTCTTCAGGCGTATGATTGAAATCTCTATTATATTAACCGGATAGATAGATGGATGGATAGATAGCGAGTTTGGATGTGTCATACTCTAATTTTCGTATTATGTTTCCAATTAATTTTAATTGCGCTATTAAATGCTCTAACTGAATACAAAAGTCACGATGCACAAAAGACAAAATTATTAATTACTTATGTAAATTTGCCAAGAAATTGATGTTAAAAGAAACATTAAAAGTGTGTGGAATAGCATACATATCTATCAAAAATCACAAAAATTTATACATCTCTATTTTAAGTGCTCATGCATTTGCACGTGCCAAAGAACTAGCATCTACTATCTTCTGATTTAGATTGGTTGTTGCAGGCATGTTAACAGAAAAATGACATCCGGGGGATGATGGGCTCGAACCGCAAAAAGGCACAACTTGGCTGCCCCATGACCACAGTTAAGCGATGGTGACATGCACTTGACATGCAAGGCTGGTGCTCTCGAAGAATCTATCAGAGATCTTTCTATCAGCTAATGTCATTCAAGCTTGTGTGCAGTTGAATAATCGGGCTGAGTTCCCTTGCTGCATGAACTAGTTGTTTGTGCTGCAAAAGTCCTCTTTCTGCAAAGTATGGTTCATATCTTTTCTAAACCGGGCATGAAATATTGCTAGCGAAATGGTCCCTGTGGTTTCTTCTCGACATCGCCACTCTGCTTGCTTAACTACCATTTCTCTATTCAAAAGCGTATTCACTCCGCAGTGATGATCTCTGAGATGGAAGTACAGTTGATTCATGTTATTCCTTTTCTTTTAATTTCTCATTGTGAAGAGCAGTGAGCTTATGTATAGGGTGCGGTGCACCTCAAACTTGATACTCATATATTCAAATTGCAGCTCGCTGCGTATATGATATTGAAGAGTACAGCTACATACTGGATTTGAAAGAGTTGAGCAATTGAGTTGTACACTGTAATGCTGGTGTCCGGGGCGTATTTGTTGGGTTGTTTAGGGAGCGTTTCTGCACTGTTTTCTGTAGGGATCTGTGATGCTTGGTGCTCCACCCTGAAATGAATTCATGATCATCAAACTCAGCGAGTATGGGTTACAAATCCTTCTCTTTTGCTGCCATTATATTTGAATTTGCCACTCTTGATGAGTATTATTACAATGTCGACACTGTGGTAATAGTATTATTTAGAGGTATATCTTGTGGTTTGTGTTTGCCATGGGGTGGCATTTCAGTTTGGTGTTGCATCTTCAGGAATATAATTTTCCGGCTGCTGGAATTTTGAGAATGTTGCATTATCATACCAAAATCATATTTGGTGTGCTCGGCTTATTTCTGGAAATTAGATATTTTCTT
>JAVJIF010023000.1:0-39583 GCA_038442645.1 Agave tequilana | reverse complement strand
ATATTTTCTATCCGTTTGGGTCCTACTCGCTCTTATATGGCCAATTTCAGGCCAGTCGGATAAAGATTGACTTTTGGTCTAACTTCATAATTAAGACAAGAAACAAGGTTAATTGAAAATAATTATATATAAAATCTGTGTAATACTACTCTCGGCTCTAAGACCACGTTTTCTCCCGGTTTGGGCCCTAATGTGCTCGTACAAGGCTTAGCTCAAGCCAATCGGGGCCGAAAGTTTGGCTTTTGGTCAAATTTCACAATTAAAACTAGATACAAGTTTAATTAATAGTAACTGTACATAAAAACTATGTGTTACTACTCCCGGTTCTTGAAACCACACTTTCCCTATATTTTTTCCCTATTCGGCTTTTATCAGCCTAGTTCGACCATCGGGGTTGAAAGTTTGACTTTTGGTCAAACTTTCCAATTAAGACTAGAAAAAAGCTTAATTTGTAGTAATTATACATAGAACAATCTAATACTATTCTCGGCTCTTGAGAATCACATTTTCTCCCCATTTGGGCTATACTCGGCTCTAATAAGGCTGAAGGCCAATCAGACTGAAAGTTTGACTTTTGGTCAACTTCCCAATAAATACTAGAAACAAAGTTAGTTGGAAGTAATTGAACATAAAACTATGTAATCTAATCCAGCTCTTGAGAACCACGTTTTTTCCCATGTTTGCTCTTAATTCGGCTCTTATAAGGCCTAGTTTAGGCCATCGGACTGAAAGTTGGGTTTTTGTTAAACCTTTCAAGTTAAGACTATAAATTAGTTTAATTGATAGTTATTTTATATAGAAACTATGTAATACCACTCTCGACTTTTGAAAAGTACGTTTTCTCCCAGTTTAGGCCCTATTCAGCTCTTATAAGGCCTAGTTCTGCCAATCGGGGCAGAAAGTTTAACTTTGGTCAAACTTTCCAATTAAGACTAGAAGTAAGGCTAATTGGTAGTATCTGTACATAGAACTATGTAATACCATTTCCAGCTATTGAGAAACCATATGTTCTATCCGTTTGGGCCCTACTCGCTCTTATATGGCCAATTTCAGGCCAATCGGGAGTGAATGATTGACTTTTGCCTCAAACTTCATAATTAAGACTAAAACAAGGTAAATTGGTATTATTTACACATAGAAAACTATTTAATAAGACTCACGGCTCTCGAAACCATATTTTCTCCCCGTTTAGAACCTATTTGGCACTTATAAGGCCTAGTTCAAAATTAGTTGGGGCTGAAAGTTTGACTTTTGATCAATCTTCTCAATTAAGAATAGAAAGAAGTTAATTGATGATAGTATTTGTATATTGAAAGTATGTAATACCACAACTAAATCTTGATAACTATGTTTTCTCACCGTTTGATTCCTATTGGGCTCTTATATTAGTCTAATTCAGCCAATCAGGGATGAAAACTTGACTTTTGATTAAACTTTCAATTAAGGCTAGAAACAAGGTTAATTTGTAGTAATTGTATATAAAACTATATAATAATACTCTCGGCTCTTGAGAACCACGTTTTCTCCCCTTTAACCCTTACTCGGCTCTTATAAGCCTAATTCAGGCCAATTAGGTGCGAAAGTTTGACTTTTTTTTAAACTTTCCAATTAATACTAGAAACAGTTAATTGAAAGTTTGTAACATATAAAACTATGTAATACTGCTCGTGAATCCAGAGAACCAATTTTCCCCAATGTTTGTTCCCTATTCTGCTCCTATAAGGCCAGTTTAGGCCAATCAGGGCTGAAATTTGGCTTTTAAGTTAAACTTCCCAATTAAGATCAGAAATAAATTTAATTGATAATATTGTGCTTAGAACAATGTAATATTACTGTTGACTCTTGAGAATCACATTTTCCCTATATTTGTTTCCTATTCGGCTCTTATAAGGCCTAGTTAAGTCAAATCGGGCTTGAAGTTTGACTTTTGGTCAAACTTTCCAATTAAGACTAGAATAAGTTTAATTAATAGTATTTGTATATAGAAACTAAGTAATACTACTCTCGGATCTTGAAAACAATATTTTCTCCCCGTTTGAGCCCTACATGGCTCTTATAAGGCCTAGTTTAGGCCAATCAGGGTTGAAAGTTTGGTTTTTAGTCAAACTTCTCAATTAAGATTAGAAACAAGTTTAATTAGTAGTATTTGTATATAAAAACTATGTAATACTACTCAGGCCCTTGAAGACCACGTTTTCTCATCATTTGGACCCTACTCGATAAGACCTAGTTCTGACCAATAGAGGCTGAAAGTTTGAATTTTAGATAAACTACATAATTTAGAGTGCAAATAAGGCTAATTAATAGTAATTGCATATAGAAACTATGTAACACTACTTCCGACTATTCAAAATCTTATTTTCTCCCCGTTTGGGCTCTATTCTGCTCTTATAAGGTCTAGTTCGGGTTAATCGCGGCTGAAAGCTTGACTTTTGTCCAAACTTTCCAATTAAAATTAGAAACAAGGTTAATAAGTAGTAATTGTATATAAAAACTATGTAACACTACTCACTGCTTGAACCCCATGTTTACCCCTCATTTCTCTATTCGGCTCTTATACGGCCAAGTACATGCCAATCGGGGCTGAAAGTTTGACTTTTGGTCAAACTTTCTAATTACGATTAGAAATAAAGTTAATTAGTAGAAATTAGAAATAGAAACTATGTAATATTATTCCTGGCTCATGAAAGCATGTTCCCCTTGTTTGGGCCCTAATCGGCTCTTATTAGATCTAATTCAGACCAATCTGGGCAGAAAGTTTTCCTTTTGGTAAAAATCCCAATTAAGACCAGAAATAAAGTTAATTATTATTATTCGTATATAGAAAAAATGTAATACTACTCACAGATCTTGAAAACCATGTCTTCCCCCTGTTTGGGCCCTATTCGGCTCTTATATAGCCTAGTTCAAGTCAATCAAGGCTGAAATTTGACTTTAATCAAATTTCAATTAAGACTAAAAAAGGTTAATTTATTGCATTTGTATATAAAAACTACGTAATACTACTTAGGCTCTTGAAAATTATGTTTTCTTAACTTTTGGACCCTATTCAGCTTATAAGGCATAGTTAAGTCTAATCGAGACTGAAAGCTTGGTTTTTGGTCAAACTTCCCTATTAAGACTTGAAACTAGGTTAATTAGTAGTAATTGTATATTAAAACTATGCAGTAATACTCCCGACTCTTGAAAACCACATTGTCACCCCATTTAGGCCCTATTTGGCTCTTATAAGGCCTAGTTCAAGTCAATCGAGGCTAAAAGATTTGATTTTTTATCAAACTTCCCAATAAAGACTATAAATAAGGTTAATTTTTATTAATGATATACAACTCTCAATTCTTGAAAACCATGTTTCCCCCAATTTGGGTCCTATTTGGTTCTCATTAAGCTTACTTCAGGCCAATCGGGGCGATATTTAACTTTTGGTTAAACTTCCCAAATTAAGACTAGAAATAAGGTTAATTAGTAGTAATTATATGTAAACACTATGTAAACTACTCACGGCAGTTGAAAAACATATTTTCTCGATTCGCCTCTTATAAGGCCTAGTTCAGGCCAATCTGGGCTGAAAGTTTGACTTTTGGTCAAACTCCCAAATAAGAACTAAATATAAAGTTAATTCATAGTAATTCTACATAGAAACTATGCAATACTACTCCCGTCTCTTGAAAACCATATTTCCCCCTGTTTTTTTCCTTGTTCAGCTCTTACAAGGCATAGTTTAAGCTAATCTGGGCTGAAAGTTTGACTTTTGATCAAACATTCCAATTATGGACAGGAAAAAGGTTAATTTGTATTTGTATATAGAAATAATGTAATACCACTCTCGCTCTTGAGAATAAAGTTTTCTCCCTGTTTTGTCCCTACTTGGCTCTTATATGGCCTATTTCAGGCCATTCGTGATGAAAGTTTGACTTTTGCTCGAACTTCCCAGTTAAGACTAGAAAAAAATGTAATTGATAGTATTTGTACATAAACTATGTAATACAACTCCTGGCTCTTGAGAAACACACTTTCTCCCTGTTGTGGACCTATTCGGCTCTTATAAGGCCTAGCTCAGGCTAATCGAGATTTAAAGTCACTTTAGTCAAACTTCTCAATAAAGACCATAGAAATGAGGTTAAGTGGTAGTAATTGTCCATAGTAACTATGTAATACTACTTTTAACTCTTAAGAACAAGTTTTCCCCATGTTTGTTTCCTATTCGGCTCTTATAAGCCTGATTTAGGCCAAGCGGGGCTGAAAGTTTTACTTTTAATCAAACTTCTCAATTAAGACTAAAAGTAAGTTTAATTTATATATTTGCATATGAAAATTATGTAATTGCACTCCTGGCTCTTGAAATCATGTTTTCTCCTCGTTTAGCCCCTATTCTGCAATAAGGCCTAATTCTTGCTAATCCGGGCTGAAAGTTTGACTTAATTTTTAGTCAAACTTTCCAATTAAGATTAGAAAAAGGTTAACTAGTCGTAAATTGTATATAAAAATGATGTAATACCACTCACGACTCTTGAAAACCAAGTTTTCTCTCCCGTTTTGGCCTTATTATTCTGCTCTTATAATAGTTCAGACCAACCGGGGCTGAAAGTTAACTTTTGGTCAAAGTTCCCAATTAAGATTAGAAATATTGTTAATAGTAGTATTTTACATAGAAACTATGTAATACCATTTTCGGCTATCGAGAACCATATTTTCTATCTGTTTGGGCCCTACGCGGCTCTTATATGGCCAATTTCAGACCAATCGGGGATAAGGATTGACTTTTAGTCAAACTTCATAATTAAGACTGAAAACAAGGTTAATTGAAAGTAATATATATAAAATTTGTGTAATACTACTCTCGGCTCTTAAGAACCACGTTTTCTCCTGGTTTGGGCCCTAATGGGCTCGTATAAGGCTTAGTTCAAGCCAATCGGGGCCGAAAGTTTGGCTTTTGGTCAAATTTCACAATTAAAATAAGATACACGTTAATTAATAGTAACTGTACATAAAAACTATGTGTTACTACTCACGGTTCTGGAAAACCACACTTTCCCCATGTTTTTTTCCTATTCGGCTTTTATCAGCCTAGTTCAGGCCAATCAGGGTCGAAAGTTTGACTTTTGGTCAAACTTTCCAATTAAGACTAGAAAAAAGCTTAATTGGTAGTAATTATACATAGAAACAATCTAATACTATTCTCGGCTCTTGAGAATCACGTTTTCTCCCCATTTGGGCTATACTCGGCTCTAATAGGGCTGAAGGCCAATCAGACTGAAAGTTTGACTTTTGCTTAAACTTCCTAATTAATACTAGAAACAAAGTTGTTAGAAGTAATTGAACATAAAAGCGATGTAATACTAATCCCAGCTCTTAAGAACCACGTTTTTCCCATGTTTGTTCTTAATTCGGCTCTTATAAGGCCTAGTTTAGGCCAATCGGGACTGAAAGTTTGGGTTTTTGGTAAAACTTTCAAGTTAAGACTATAAGTTAGTTTAATTGATAGTTATTTTTATATAGAAACTATGTAATACCACTCTCGACTTTTGAAAAGCACGTTTTCTCCCAGTTTAGGCCCTATTCGGCTCTTATAAGGCCTAGTTCTGGCCAATCGGGGCTGAAAGTTTGACTATGGTCAAACTTTTCAATTAAGACTAGAAGTAAGGTTAATTGGTAGTATCTGTACATAAAAACTATGTAATACTACTCATGGCTATTGACAACCATGTTCTCTCCCTGTTTGGGCCTTATTCGGCTCAGCCCAATAAGGGAAGAATGTTTAAATTTTGGTTAAACTTCTCAATTAACTCTAGAAAAAAGGTTAATTGGAAGTAACTGTATGTAGAAACTATGTAATACTACTCCCGGCTCTTGATAACCACGTTTTATTTTTATTCGAGCCCTACAACACGGCTCTTATAAGGCCTAGTTCAGTCAATCAAGGTTGAACCTTGGCTTTTAGTTAAACTTCTCATTTAAGACTAAAAAAACCTTAATTAGTAATAATTGTACATAGAAACTATGTAATGCCACTCTCAGCTCGTGAAAATCAAGTTTTCCCCATGTTTATTCTTTAATCGGCTCATATAAGGCCCAAATCAGCCCAATCAAGGCTGAAGGTTTGTCTTTTGGTCAAATTTTCTAATTAAAACTAGAAATAAGATTAGTCGGTAGTATTTGTACATCAAAATTATGCAATACCACTCCCGGGTCTTAAGAACCACGTTTTCTCCCCGTTTGGGCCCTATTCGGCTCTTATATGGGTTAGTTCAATCCAATCAGGGCTGAAAGTTTGATTTTTGATCAAACTTCCTAATTATTACTAGAAATTAGGTTAATTAATAGAATTTATATATTGAAACTATGTAATATCACTCTTGTCTCTTAAGAATGAAGTTTTCTTACTGTTTGGGTCCTATCGGCTCTTATATGCCCTTAAGAACAACGTTTTCTTCCTAGTTCAGGCCAATCGTGGATGAAAGTTTGACTTTAGTTAATTATACCAATTATGACTAGAAATAAGATTAAGTGGTAGTTATTGTATATAAATATTATGTAATACTACTCCCGGATCTTGAGAATCACGTTTTCCCCATGTTTGGGCCTTACTCGACTCTTATAAGGCATAATTTAGGCCCATCAAGGTTAAAAGTTTGGCTTTTGGTCAAACTTCCCAATTAAGACTAGAAATAAGTTTAATTGATAGTATTTGTGCATAGAAACTATGTAATACAACTCTCGGCTCTTGAAAATCATGTTTCTCTCCATTTAGGCCCCTATTTGGCTCTTAAGGCCTATTTCACGCTATTCGAGGCTGAAAGTTTGAATTGTAACCAAACTTCCCTATTAAGACTAAAAACAAGGTAAATTGGTATTATTTATACATAGAAACTATTTAATAAGACTCACGGCTCTCGAAAACCATATTTTCTCCCCGTTTAGAGCCTATTTGATTCTTATAAGGCCTAGTTCAAACTAGTTGGGGCTGAAAGTTTGACTTTTGATCAGTCTTCTTTATTAAGATTAGAAAGAAGGTTAATAGATAGTATTTGTACATAGAAAGTGTGTAATACCATAACCGGATCTTGATAACCACGTTTTCTCCCCATTTGGGTCCTATTGGGCTCTTATATGGCCTAATCCAGGCCAATCAGGGATGAAAACTTAACTTTTTGGTTAAACTTTCCAATTAAGTCTAGAAACAAGGTTAATTGATAGTAATTATGTATAAAAACTATATAATAATACTCTCGGCTCTTGAGAACCACGTTTTCTCCCCTTTAAGCCTTACTCGGCTCTTATAAAGCCTAATTCAGGCCAATTAGGTGCGAAAGTTTGACTTTTTGTTAAACTTTCCAATTAATACTAGAAACAAAGTTAATTGAAAGTAATTGTACATATAAACTATGTAATACTGCTCGTGACTCCTGAGATCCAATTTTCCCCAATGTTTGTTCCCTATTCGGCTCCTATAAGGCCAAGTTTAGGCCAATTAGGGCTGAAATTTGGATTTTAGTTAAACTTCCCAATTAAGATCAGAAATAAATTTAATTGATAGTATTGTGCTTAGAAACAATGTAATATTACTGCTGACTCTTGAGAATCACATTTTCCCTATATTTGTTTCCTACTCGGCTCTTATAAGGCCTAGTTAGCCAAATCGGGCTGAAAGTTTGACTTTTGGTCAAACCTTCCAATTAAGACTAGAAATAAGTTTAATTAATAGTATTTGTATATATAAACTATGTAATACTACTCTCGGATCTTGAAAACAATATTTTCTCCCCATTTGAGCCCTACATGGCTCTTATAAGGCCTAGTTTAGGCCAATCAGGGTTAAAAGTTTGGTTTTTAGTCAAACTTCTCAATTAAGATTAGAAACAAGTTTAATTAGTAGTATTTGTATATAAAAACTATGTAATACTACTCAGGCCCTTGAAGACCACGTTTTCACATCATTTGGACCCTACTCGGCTTTTATAAGACATAGTTCTGACCAATAGAGGCTGAAAGTTTGAATTTTACTACATAATTTAGAGTACAAATAAGGCTAATTAATAGTAATTTCACATAGAAACTATGTAACACTACTACCGACTATTCAAAATCTTATTTTCTCCCCGTTTGGGCTCTATTCTGCTCTTATAAGGTCTAGTTCGGGTTAATCGTGGCTGAAAGCTTGACTTTTGTCCAAACTTTCCAATTAAAATTAGAAACAAGGTTAATAAGTAGTAATTGTATATAAAAATTATGTAATACTACTCACGGCTTGAACCCCATGTTTTCCCCTCGTTTCTCTATTCGGCTCTTATACGGCCAAGTACATGCCAATCGGGGCTGAAAGTTTGACTTTTGGTCAAACTTTCTAATTACGATTAGAAATAAAGTTAATTAGTAGAAATTAGAAATAGAAACTATGTAATATTATTCCCGGCTCGTGAAAATCATGTTTCCCCGCTGTTTGGGCCCAAATCGACTCTTATTAGATCTAATTCAGACCAATCTGGGCAGAAAGTTTACCTTTTGGTAAAAATCCCAATTAAGACCAGAAATAAAGTTAATTATTATTATTATTCGTATATAGAAATAATATAATACTACTCACAGATCTTGAAAACCATGTCTTCCCCTGTTTGGGCCCTATTCGGCTATTATAGGGCCGAGTTCAAATCAATCAAGGTTGAAATTTTGACTTTTGATCAAATTTCCAATTAAGACTAAAAAGGTTAATTTATTGCATTTCTATATAAAAACTACATAATACTACTTACGGCTCTTGAAAATCATGTTTTCTTAACTTTTGGACCCTATTCAACTCATAAGGCATAGTTAAGTCTAATCGAGACTGAAAGATTGGTTTTTGGTCAAATTTCCCTATTAAGACTTGAAACTAGGTTAATCAGTAGTAATTGTATAATGAAACTATGCAGTAATACTCCCGACTCTTGAAAACCACGTTGTCACCCCATTTAGGCCCTATTTGGCTCTTATAAGGCTTAGTTCAAGTCAATCGAGGCTAAAAGATTTGATTTTTGATCAAACTTCCCAATAAAAACTATAAATAAGGTTAATTTTTATTAATGATAAATAGAACTACGTAATACAACTTCCAATTCTTGAAAACCATGTTTTCCCCAATTTGGGTCCTATTGGCTCTCATTAAAGCCTACTTCAGGCCAATCGGGCCTGATATTTAACTTTTAGTTAAACTTCCCAAATTAAGACTAGAAATAAGGTTAATTAGTAGTAATTATATGTAAAAACTATGTAAACTACTCACGGCAGTTGAAAAACATGTTTTCTCGATTCGCCTCTTATAAGGTCTAGTTCAGGCCAATCTGGGCTGAAAGTTTGACTTTTGGTCAAACTCCCAAATAAGAACTAAATATAAAGTTAATTCATAGTAATTCTACATAGAAACTATGCAATACTACTCCCGTCTCTTGAAAACTACATTTCCCTTATTTTTTCCTTGTTCAGCTCTTACAAGGCATAGTTTAGGCTAATCTGGGCTGAAAATTTGACTTTTGGTCAACTTTCCAATTATGGACAGGAAAAAGGTTAATTTGTATTTGTACATAGAAATAATGTAATACCACTCTCGGCTCTTGAGAATAACTTCCTAGTTCAGGCCAATCGTGGATGAAAGTTTGACTTTTAGTTAAATATACCAATTATGAATAGAAATAAGGTTAAGTGGTAGTAATTGTATATAAATATTATGTAATACTACTCTTAGATCTTGAGAACCACGTTTTCCCCATGTTTGAGCCTTACTCGGCTCTTATAAGGCATAGTTTAGGCCCATCAAGGTTGAAAGTTTGGCTTTTGGTTAAACATCCCAATTAAGACTAGAAATAAGTTTAATTGATAGTATTTGTATATAGAAACATATAATACCACTCTCGGCTCTTAAAAATCATATTTCCTCACCGTTTAGGCCCCTATTTGCCTCTTAAGGCCTATTTCAGGCTATTCGGGGCTGAAAGTTTGAATTGTGATCAAACTTTTCAATTAAGACTAAAAACAAGGTAAATTGGTATTATTTACACATAGAAACTATTTATTAAGACTCACGGCTCTCGAAAACCATATTTTCTCCCCGTTTAGAACCTATTTGGCTCTTATAAGGCCTAGTTAAAAATAGTTGGGGCTGAAAGTTTGACTTTTGATCAATCTTCTCGATTAAGACTAGAAAGAAGGTTAATTGATGATAGTATTTGTATATTGAAAGTATGTAATACCACAACTAAATCTTGATAACTATGGTTTCTCCCCGTTTGATTCCTATTGGGCTCCTATATAGTCTAATTCAGGCCAATCAGGGATGAAAACTTGACTTTTTGAAAATTTTAACCCTTTTAGGCCCTCTTCGGCTCTTATAAGGCCGAGTTAAGGCCAATCGGGGCTTAAATTTTTACTTTTGGACTTTTGGTTAAACATCCTAAGTAAGACTAGAAAAAAGGTAAATTAGTAGTAATTTTATGTAAAAACTATGTAAACTACTCACGATAGTTGAAAAACATGTTTTCTCCCCATTTGGGCCCGACTCGCCTCAAATAAGGCCTAGTTCAGGCCAATCTGGGCTGAAAGTTTGACTTTTGGTCAAACATCCAAATAAGAACTAGAAATAACGTTAATTCGTAGTAATTCTACATAGAAACTATGCAATACTACTCCCGTCTCTTGAAAACCACAATTCTCCCTGTTTTTCCTTGTTCAGCTCTTACAATGCATAGTTTAGGCTAATCTGGGCTGAAAGTTTGACTTTTGGTCAAACTTTCCAATTAAGGACAGGAAAAAGGTTAATTTGTATTTGTATATAGAAATAATGTAATACTACTCTTGGCTCTTGAGAATAAAGTTTTCTCCCTGTTTTGGCCCTATCTGGCACTATATAGCCTACTTCAGGCCATTCGAGGATGAAAGTTTGACTTTTGGTCAAACTTTCCAGTTAAGACTAGAAATAAATTTAATTGATAGTATTTGTACATAAACTATGTAATACAACTCCTGGCTCTTGAGAAACACACTTTCTTCCTGTTATGGACCTATTCGGCTCTTATAAGGCCTACCTCAGGCTAATCGGGACTGAAAATCACTTTTAGTCAAACTTCCCAATAAAGACCATAGAAATAAGGTTAAGTGGTAGTAATTGTCCCTATTAACTATGTAATACTACTCTTAACTCTTAAGAACCAAGTTTTCCCCATGTTTGTTCCTTATTCGGCTCTTATAAGCTTGATTTAGGCCAAGCGGGGCTGAAAGTTTAACTTTTAATCAAACTTCTCAATTAAGACTAAAAGTAAGTTTAGTTTATATATTTACACATGAAAATTATGTAATTCCACTCCTGGCTCTTGAAATCATGCTTTCTCCTCGTTTAGACTTTATTCTGCAATAAGGCCTAATTCTCGCTAATCGGGGCTAAAAGTTTGACTTGATTTTTGGTTTTAAACTTTCCAATTAAGATTAAAAAAAGGTTATCTAGTCATAAATTGTATATAGAAATGACGTAATACCACTCAGGACTCTTGAAAACCAAGTTTTCTCCCCGTTTTAGCCCTATTCGGCTCTTATAAGGCCTAGTTCAGACCAACCGAGGCTGAAAGTTTGACTTTTGGTCAAAGTTCCCAATTAAGATTAGAAATATTGTTAATTGGTAGTATTTGTATATAGAAACTATGTAATACCATTTCCAGCTATTGAGAACCATATGTTCTATCCGTTTGGGCCCTACTCAGCTCTTATATGGCCAATTTCAGGCCAATCGGGGATGAATGATTGACTTTTGCTCAAACTTCATAATTAAGACTAGAAACAAGGTTAATTGAAAGTAATTATACATAAACTCTGTGCAATACTACTCTCGGCTCCTAAGAACCATGTTTTCTCCTTATTTGGGCCCTAATGGGCCCGTATAAGGCTTAGCTCAAGGCACTCAGGGCTGAAAGTTTGGCTTTTGGTCAAATTTCACAATTAAAACTAGATACAAGTTTTAATAATAGTAACTGTACATTAAAACTATGTGTTACTACTCCCGGTTGTTGAAAACCAAACTTTCTCCTTGTTTTTTCCCTATTCGGCTTTTATCAGGCCTAGTTCAGGCCAATCGGGGCCGAAAAGTTTTGATCAAACTTTCCAATTAAGAGTAGAAAAAAGCTTAATTGATAGTAATTATACATAGAAACAATCTAATACTACTCTCGGCTCTTGATAATCACATTTTTACCCTATTTGGGCGATACTCGGCTCTAATAAGGCAGAAGGCCAATAGACTGAAAGTTTGACTTTTGGTCAAACTTCCTAATTAATACTAGAAACAATGTTAGTTGGAAGTAATTAAACATAAAAGCTATGTAATACTAATCCCAGCTCTTGAGAACCATGTTTTTCCCATGTTTGTTCTTAATTCAGTTCTTATAAGGCCTAGTTTAGGCCAATCAGGGCTGAAAGTTTGGCTTTTTGGTAATACTTCCAAATTAAGACTATAAATTAGTTTAATTGATAGTTATTTTTATATAGAAAACTATGTAATACCACTCTCGGCTTTTGAAAAGCACGTTGTCTCCCAGTTTAGGCCCTTTTCGGCTCTTATAAGGCCTAGTTCTGGCCAATCGGGGCTTAAAGTTTGACTTTGGTCAAACTTTCCAATTAAGACTAGAAGTATGATTAATTGGTAGTATTTGTAAATAGAAGCTATATAATACAACTCATGGCTATTGACAACCATGTTTCTCCCTGTTTGGGCCTTATTCGACTCTTACATGGCTTAGCTCAGACCAATCAGGGATAAATGTTTGAATTTTTGTCAAACTTCTTAATTGACACTAGAAACAAGGTTAATTAGAAGTAACTGTACATAGAAACTATGTAATACTACTATCGGCTCTTGAAAACCACGTTTTATTCTTATTCGGGCCCTACACGGCTCTTATAAGGCCTAGTTCAGACAATCAGGGTTGAACCTTGGCTTTTAGTCAAACTTCTTATTTAAGACTAAAAGTAAGCTTAATTTGTTATAATTATACATAGAAACTATGTAATGTCACTCTACTCTTGAAAATCACGTTTTCCCCATGTTTATTCTTTATTCGGCTCTTATAAGGCCCAAATCAGCCAAATCGGGGCTGAAGGTTTGTCTTTTAGTCAAACTTTCTAATTAAGACTAGAAATAAGATTAGTTGGTAGTATTTGTACATAGAAATTATGTAATACCACTCTCGGGTCTTAAGAACCACGTTTTCTCCCCGTTTGGGCCCTATCGGCTCTTATATATGGCCTAGTTCAAACCAATCAGGGCTGAAAGTTTAATTTTTTATCAAACTTCCTAATTATTACTAGAAATTAGGTTAATTGATAGAATTTATATATTGAAACTATGTAATACCACTCCTGTCTCTTAAGAACGAAGTTTTCTTCCTGTTTTGGCCCTATTTGGCTCTTATATGCCCTAAAGAACAATATTTTCTTCCTAGTTCAGGCCAATCGCTAATGAAAGTTTGACTTTTAGTTAAATATACAAATTATGACTAGAAATAAGGTTAAGTGGTAGTAATTGTACATAAATATTATGTAAAACTACTCCCGGATCTTGAGAACAACGTTTTCCCATGTTTGGGCCTTACTCGGCTCTTATAAGGCATAGTTTAGGCCCATCACGATTGAAAGTTTGGTTTTTGGTCAAACTTCCCAATTAAGACTAGAAATAAGTTTAATTGATAGTATTTGTACATAGAAACTATGTAACACCACTCTCGGCTCTTTAAAATCATGTTTTCTCCCTGTTTAGGCCCCTATTTGGCTCTTAAGGCCTATTTCATGCTATTCGGGGCTGAAAGTTTGAATTGTGACCAAACTTCCCAATTAAGACTAAAACAACGTAATTGGTATTATTTATACATAGAAACTAGTTAATAATTCAGGCCAATCAGGGATGATCTTGATAACCACGTTTTCTCCCTGTTTGCGTTCTATTAGGCTCTTATGTGGCCTAATTCAGGCCAATCAGGGATGAACTTTTTGATTAAACTTTCTAATTTAGGCTAGAAAGAAGGTTAATTGGTAGTAATTATATATAAAAACTATAAAATAATACTCTCAGCTCTTGAGAACTACGTTTTCTCCCCTTTTAAGCCTTACTCGGCTCTTATAAAGTCTAATTCAGGCCAATCAGGGACGAAAGTTTGACTTTTTGTTAAACTTTTCAATTAATAATAGAAACAAAGTTATTTGAAAGTAATTGTATATAAAACTATGTAATACTGCTCGTGACTCCTCAGAACCAATTTTTCCTAATGTTTGTTCCCTATTCGGCTCCTATAAGGCCAAGTTTAGGCAATCAGGGCGGAAATTTGGCTTTTGGTTAAACTTCCAAATTAAGACTAGAAATAAATTTAATTAATAGTATTTGTGCTTAGAAACAATGTAATATTACTGCTGAATCTTGAGAACCACATTTTTCCCATTTTTGTTTCCTATTCGGCTCTTATAAGGCCTAGTTAGGCCAAATCGGGCTGAAAGTTTGACTTTTGGTCAAACTTTCCAATTAAGGACAGGAAAAAGGTTAATTTGTATTTGCACATAGAAATAATGTAATACCATTCTCGGCTCTTGAAAATAAATTTTTCTCCCTGTTTTGGCCGTATTTAGCTCTTATATGGCCTACTTCAGGCTATTCGGGGATGAAAGTTTAACTTTTGGTCAAAATTTTCAGTTAAAACTAGAAATAAATTTAATTGATAGTATTTGTACATAAACTATGTAATACAACTTCTGGCTCTTGAGAAACACACTTTCTCCCTTTTGTGGACTTATTCGGCTCTTATAAGGCCTAACTCAGACTAATCGGGACTGCAAGTCACTTTTAGTCAAACTTCCCAATAAAGACCATAGAAATGAGGTTAAGTGGTTGTAATTGTCCATAGTAACTATGTAATAGTACTCGTAACTCTTAAGAACCAAGTTTTCCCCATGTTTGTTCCCTATTCAGCTCTTATAAGCCTGATTTAGGCCAAGCGGGGCTGAAAGTTTTACTTTTAATCAAACTTCTCAATTAAGACTAAAAGTAAGTTTAATTTATATATTTGCACATGAAAATTATGTAATCCACACCTGGCTCTTGAAATCATGTTTTCTCCTCGTTTAGGCTTTATTCTGTAATAAGGCCTAATTCTCGCTAATCGGGGCTGAAAGTTTGACTTGATTTTTAGTTAAACTTTCCAATTAAGATTTGAAAAAGGTTAACTAGTCGTAAATTGTATATAGAAACGATATAATACCACTCACGACTCTTGAAAACCAAGTTTTCTCCCCGTTTTGGCCCTATTCGGCTCTTATAAGGCCTAGTTCAGAGCAACCGGGACTGAAAGTTTGACTTTTGGTCAAAGTTCCCAATTAAGATTAGAAATATTGTTAATTGGTAGTATTTGTACATAAAAACTATGTAATACCATTTCCGGCTATTGAGAACCATATTTTCTATCCGTTTGGACCCTACTCGGCTCTTATATCGCCAATTTCAGGCAAATCGGGGATGAATGATTGACTTTTGGTCAAACTTCATAATTAAGACTAGAAACAAGGTTAATTGAAAGTAATTATACATAAAATCTGTGTAATACTACTCTCGACTCTTAAGAATCATGTTTTCTCCCTGTTTGGGCACTAATGGGCTCGTATAAGGCTTAGCTCAAGCCAATCAGGGCTGAAAGTTTGGCTTTTGGTCAAATTTCACAATTAAAACTAGATACAAGTTTTATTAATAGTAACTGTACATAAAAACTATGTGTTACTACTCCCGGTTATTGAAAACCATACTTTCTCCATGTTTTTTTCCTATTCGGCTTTTATCAGGCCTAGTTCAGGCCAATTGGGGCCGAAAGTTTGACTTTTGGTCAAACTTTCCAATTAAGACGAAAAAAGCTTAATTGGTAGTAATTATATATAGAAACAATCTAATACTACTCTCGCCTCTTGAGAATCACATTTTCTCCCCATTTGGGCTATACTCGGTTCTAATAAGGCTGAAGGCCAATCAGACTGAAAGTTTGACTTTTGGTCAAACTTCCCAATTAATACTAGAAACAAAGTTAGTTGGAAGTAATTGTTCATAAAAGCTATATAATACTAATCCCAGCTCTCGAGAACCACGTTTTTCCCATGTTTGTTCTTAATTCGGCTCTTATAAGGCCTAGTTTAGGCCAATCGGGGCTGAAAGTTTGGCTTTTTAGTAAAATTTTCAAATTAAGACTATAAATTAGTTTAATTGATAGTTATTTTTATATAGAAACTATGTAATACCACTCTCGGCTTTTGAAAAGCACGTTTTCTCCCAGTTTAGGCCCTATTCGGCTCTTATAAGACCTAGTTCTGGCCAATCGGGGCAGAAAGTTTGACTTTGGTTCAACTTTCTAATTAAGATTAGAAGTAAGATTAATTGGTAGTATTTGAGCATAGAAACTATGTAATCCAACTCATGGCTATTGACAACCATGTTTCTCCCTACTTGGACCTTTTTCGACTCTTATATGGCTTAGCTCAGGCCAATCAGGGATGAATGTTTGAATTTTGGTCAAACTTCTCAATTACACTAGAAATAAGGTTAATTGAAAGTAACTATACATAGAAACTATGTAATACTACTCCCGGCTCTTAAAAAACACGTTTTATTCTTGTTCGGGCCCTACACGGCTCATATAAGGCCTATTTCAGTCAAGCATGGTTGAACCTTGGCTTTTAGTCAAACCTCTCATTGAAGACTACAAATGAGCTTAATTAGTAGTAATTGTACATAGAAACTATGTAATGCCACTCTCAGCTCTTGAAAATCACATTTTCACCATGTTTATTCTTTATTCGGCTCTTATAAGGCCCAAATCAACCCAATCGGGCTGATGGTTTGTCTTTTGGTCAAACTTTCTAATTAAGACTAGAAATAAGATTATTTGGTAGTATTTTTCATAGAAATTATGTAATACCACTCCTGGGTCTTAAGAACTACGTTTTCTCCCCGTTTGGGCCCTATTCGGCTCTTATATGGCCTAATTCAAACCAATCAGGGCTGAAAGTTTGATTTTTGATCAAACTTCCTAATTATTACTAGAATTAGATTAATTGATAGAATTTATATATTGAAACTATGTAATATCACTCCTGTCTCTTAAGAACGAAGTTTTCTTCCTGTTTGGGCCATATTCGGCTCTGATATGCCCTTAAGTACAACGTTTTTCTTCCTAGTTCAGGCCAATCGTGGATGAAATTTGACTTTTAGTTAAATATACCAATTATGACTAGAAATAAAGTAAGTGGTAGTAATTGTACATAAATATTATGTAATACTAGAGAATCACATTTCCCCCATGTTTGGGCCTTACTCGGCTCTTATAAGGCATACTTTAGGCCCATCAAGGTTGAAAGTTTAGCTTTTGGTCAAACTTCCCAATTAAGTGTAGAAATAAGTTTAATTGATAGTATTTGTACATAGAAATTATGTAATATCACTCTCGGCTCTTGAAAATCATATTTTCTCATCGTTTAGGCCCCTATTTGCCTCTTAAGGCCTATTCAGGCTATTCAGGGCTGAAAGTTTGAATTGTGACCAAAATTTCCAATTAAGACTAAAAAACAAGGTAAATTGGTATTATTTAAACATAGAAACTATTTAATAAGACTCACGGCACTCAAAAACTATATTTTCTCCCCGTTTAGAACCTATTTGGCTCTTATAAGGCCTTGTTCAAACTAGTGGGGCTGAAAGTTTGACTTTTGATCAATCTTCTCTATTAAGACTAGAAAGAAGGTTAATTGAAAGTATTTGTATATAGAAAGTGTGTAATACCACAACCGATCTTGATAACGACGTTTTCTCCCCGTTTGGGTCCTATTGGGCTCTTATATGGCCTAATTCAGGACAATCAGGGGTGAAAACTTGACTTTTTGGTTAAATTTTCTAATTAAGTCTAGAAACACGGTTAATTAATAGTAATTGTATATAAAAACATTATAATAATACTCTCGGCTCTTGAGAACCATGTTTTCTCCCCTTTAAGCCATACTCGGCTCTTACAAAGCCTAATTCAGGCCAATTAGGGGCGAAAGTTTGACTTTTTGTTTGTTCCCTATTCGGCTCCTATAAGGCCAAGTTTAGGCAAATCAGGGCCGAAATTTGGCTTTTAGTTAAACTTCCTAATTAAGACTAGAAATAAATTTAATTGATAGTATTTGTGCTTTGAAACAATGTAATACTGCTGCTGACACTTGAGAACCACATTTTCCCTATATTTGTTTCCTATTCGGCTCTTATAAGGCCTAGTTAGGCCAAATCGGGCTGAAAGTTTGTCTTTTGGTGAAACTTTCCAATTAACACTAGAAATAAGTTTAACTAATAGTATTTGTCTATAGAAACTATGTAATACTACTCTCGGATCTTGAAAATAATATTTTCTCTCCGTTTGAGCCCTACTTGGCTCTTATAAGGCCTAGTTTAGGCCAATCAGGACTGAAAGTTTGGTTTTCAGTCAAACTTCTCAATTAAGATTAGAAACAAGTTTAATTAGTATTATTTGTATATAAAAACTAAGTAATACTACTCAGGCCCTTGAAGACCACGTTTTCACATTATTTGGACCCTACTCGGCTTTTATAGACCTAGATCTGAACAATAGAGACTGAAAGTTTGAATTTTAGTCAAACTTCATATTTAATGTACAAATAAGGCTAATTAATAGTAATTGCACATAAAAATTATGTAATACTACTACCGACTATTCAAAATCTTATTTTCTCCCGTTTGGGCTCTATTCTGCTCTTAAAAGGTCTAGTTCAGGCTAATCGAGGCTGAAAGCTTGACTTTTGTCCAAACTTTCCAATTAAGATTAGAAACAGGTTAATAAGTAGTAATTATATATAGAAACTATGTAATACTACTCACAACTCTTGAACCCCATGTTTTCCCCTCGTTTCTCTATTCGGTTCTTATACGGCCTAGTACATGCCAACCGGTCTCTTGAAAACCACATTTCCCCCTGTTTTTTCCTTGTTCAGCTCTTACAAGGTATATTTCAGGCTAATCTGGGCTGAAAGTTTGACTTTTGGTCAAACTTTCCAATTATGGACAGGAAAAAGGTTAATTTGTATTTGTACATAGAAATAATGTAATACCACTCTCGGCTCTTGAGAATAAAATTTTCTCCCTGTTTTGGCCCTATTTGGCTCTTATATGGCCTATTTCAGGCCATTCGTGGATGAAATTTGACTTTTGCTTAAACTTCCCAGTTAAGACTAGAAATAAATGTAATTGACAGTATTTGCACATAAACTATGTAATATAGCTCTTGGCTCTTGAGAAACACACTTTCTCTCTGTTGTAGACCTATTCGACTCTTATAAGGCCTAGCTCAGGCTAATCGGGACTGAAAGTCACTTTTAGTCAAACTTCATAATAAAGACCATAGAAATGAGGTTAAGTGGTAGTAATTGTCCATAGAAATAAGTTAAATTGATAGTATTTGTACATAGAAACTATGTAATACCACTCTCGGCACTTAAAAATCATATTTCCTCACCGTTTAGGCCCCTATTTGCCTCTTAAGGCCTATTTCAGGCTATTCGGGGCTGAAAGTTTGAATTGTGATCAAACTTTTCAATTAAGACTTAAAACAAGGTAAATTGGTATTATTTACACATAGAAACTATTTAATAAGACTCACGGCTCTCGAAAACCATATTTTCTCCCCGTTTAGAACCTATTTGGCTCTTATAAGGCCTAGTTCAAAATAGTTGGGGCTGAAAGTTTGACTTTTGATCAATCTTCTCGATTAAGACTAGAAAGAAGGTTAAATGATGATAGTATTTGTATATTGAAAGTATGTAATACCACAACTAAATCTTGATAACTATGTTTTCTCCCCGTTTGATTCCTATTGGGCACCTATATAGTCTAATTCAGGCCAATCAGGGATGAAAACTTGACTTTTTGATTAAACTTTCCAATTAAGGCTAGAAACAAGTTTAATTGGTAGTAATTGTATATAAAACTATATAATAATACTCTCGGCTCTTGAGAACCACGTTTTCTCCCCTTTAAGCCTTACTCGGCTCTTATAAAGCCTAATTCAGGCCAATTAGGTGCGAAAGTTTAACTTTTTGTTAAACTTTCCAATTAATACTAGAAACAAAGTTAATTGAAAGTAATTGTACATATAAACTATGTAATACTGCTCGTGACTCCTGAGAAACAATTTTTCCCAATGTTTGTTCCCTATTCTGCTCCTATAAGGCCACCAAGTTTAGGCCAATCAGGGCTGAAATTTGACTTTTAGTTAAACTTCCCAATTAAGATCAGAAATAAATTTAATTGATAGTATATTGCTTAGAAACAATGAATATTACTGTTGACTCTTGAGAATCACATTTCCCTATATTTGTTTTCTACTCGGCTCTTATAAGGCCTAGTTAAGCCAAATCGGGCTGAAAGTTTGACTTTTGGTCAAACTTTCCAATTAAGACTAGAAATAAGTTTAATTAATAGTATTTGTATATAGAAACTATGTAATACTACTCTCGGATCTTGAAAACAATACTTTCTCCCCGTTTGAGCCCTACATGGCTCTTATAAGGCCTAGTTTAGGCCAATCAGGGTTGAAAGTTTGGTTTTTAGTCAAACTTCTCAATTAAGATTAGAAACAAGTTTAATTAGTAGTATTTGTATATAAAAAACTATGTAATACTACTCAGGCCCTTGAAGACCACGTTTTCACATCATTTGGACCCTACTCGGCTTTTATAAGACCTAGTTCTGACCAATAGAGGCTGAAAGTTTGAATTTTAGATAAACTACATAATTTAGAGTGCAAATAAGGCTAATTAATAGTAATTGCACATAGAAACTATGTAACACTACTACCGACTATTAAAAAATTTTATTTTCTCCCCGTTTGGGCTCTATTCTGCTCTTATAAGGTCTAGTTCGGGTTAATCGCGGCTGAAAGCTTGACTTTTGTCTAACTTTCAATTAAAATTAGAAACAAGGTTAATAAGTAGTAATTGTATATAAAAACTATGTAACACTACTCGCTGCTTGAACCCCATGTTTACCCCTCGTTTCTCTATTCGGCTCTTATACGGCCAAGTACATGCCAATCGGGGCTGAAAGTTTGACTTTTGGTCAAACTTTCTAATTACGATTAGAAATAAAGTTATTAGTAGAAATTAGAAATTGAAACTATGTAATATTATTCCCGCTCGTGAAAACCATGTTCCCCCTTTTTGGGCCCCAATCGGCTCCTATTAGATCTAATTCAGACCAATCTGGGCAGAAAGTTTTCCTTCTGGTAAAAATCCCAATTAAGACCAGAAATAAAGTTAATTATTATTGTTCGTATATAGAAAAAATGTAATACTACTCACAGATCTTGAAAACCATGTCTTCCCCCTGTTGGGCCCTATTCGGCTCTTATATAGCCTAGTAAGTCAATCAAGGCTGAAATTTTGACTTTTGATCAAATTTTCAATTAAGACTAAAAAAGGTTAATTTATTGCATTTGTATATAAAAACTACGTAATACTACTTAGGCTCTTGAAAATTATGTTTTCTTAACTTTTGGACCCTATTCAGCTTATAAGGCATAGTTAAGTCTAATCGAGACTGAAAGCTTGGTTTTGGTCAAACTTCCCTATTAAGACTTGAAACTAGGTTAATTAGTAGTAATTGTATATTAATACTATGCAGTAATACTCCCGACTCTTAAAAACCACGTTGTCACCCCATTTAGGCCCTATTTGGCTCTTATAAGGCCTAGTTCAAGTCAATCGAGGCTAAAAGATTTGATTTTGATCAAACTTCCCAATAAAGACTATAAATAAGGTTAATTTTTATTAATGATATATAGAACTATGTAATACAACTCTCAATTCTTGAAAACCATGTTTCCCCCAATTTGGGTCCTATTTGGCTCTCATTAAGGCTTACTTCAGGCCAATCGGGGCTGATATTTAACTTTTGGTTAAACTTCCCAAATTAAGACTAGAAATAAGGTTAATTAGTAGTAATTATATGTAAACACTATGTAAACTACTCACGGCAGTTGAAAACATATTTTCTCGATTCGCCCTAGTTCAGGCCAATCTGCGCTGAAAGTTTGACTTTTGGTCAAACTCCCAAATAAGAACTAAATATAAAGTTAATTCATAGTAATTCTACATAGAAACTATGCAATACTACTCCCGTCTCTTGAAAACCACATTTCCCCCTGTTTTTTCCTTTTCAGCTCTTACAAGGCATAGTTTAAGCTAATCTGGGCTGAAAGTTTGACTTTTGGTCAAACATTCCAATTATGGACAGGAAAAGGTTAATTTGTATTTGCACATAGAAATAATGTAATACCACTCTCGGCTCTTGAGAATAAAGTTTTCTCCCTGTTTTGTCCCTACTTGGCTCTTATATGGCCTATTTCAGGCCATTCGTGGATGAAAGTTTGACTTTTGCTCGAACTTCCCAGTTAAGACTAGAAAAAAATGTAATTGATAGTATTTGTACATAAACTATGTAATACAACTCCTGGCTCTTGAGAAACACACTTTCTCCCTGTTGTGGACCTATTCGGCTCTTATAAGGCCTAGCTCAGGCTAATCGAGATTTAAAGTCACTTTAGTCAAACTTCTCAATAAAGACCATAGAAATGAGGTTAAGTGGTAGTAATTGTCCATAGTAACTATGTAATACTACTTTTAACTCTTAAGAACCAAGTTTTCCCCATGTTTATTTCTTATTCGGCTCTTATAAGCCTGATTTAGGCCAAGCGGGGCTGAAAATTTTACTTTTAATCAAACTTCTCAATTAAGACTAAAAGTAAGTTTAATTTATATATTTGCATATGAAAATTATGTAATTGCACTCCTGGCTCTTGAAATCATGTTTTCTCCTCGTTTAGCCCCTATTCTACAATAAGGCCTAATTCTCGCTAATCCGGGCTGAAAGTTTGACTTAATTTTTAGTCAAACTTTCCAATTAAGATTAGAAAAGGTTAACTAGTCGTAAATTGTATATAAAAATGATGTAATACCACTCACGACTCTTGAAAACCAAGTTTTCTCCCCGTTTTGGCCTTATTATTCTGCTCTTATAATAGTTCAGACCAACCGGGGCTGAAAGTTTAACTTTTGGTCAAAGTTCCCAATTAAGATTAGAAATATTGTTAATAGGTAGTATTTGTACATAGAAACTATGTAATACCATTTTCGGCTATCGAGAACCATATTTTCTATCCGTTTGGGCCCTACGCGGCTCTTATATAGCCAATTTCAGGCCAATCGGGGATAAGGATTGACTTTTAGTCAAACTTCATAATTAAGACTGAAAACAAGGTTAATTGAAAGTAATTATATATAAAATTTGTGTAATACTACTCTCGGCTCTTAAGAACCACGTTTTCTCCTGGTTTTGGCCCTAATATGGGCTCGTATAAGGCTTAGCTCAAGCCAATCGGGGCCGAAAGTTTGGCTTTTGGTCAAATTTCACAATTAAAATAAGATACACGTTTAATTAATAGTAACTGTACATAAAAACTATGTGTTACTACTCACAGTTCTAGAAAACCACACTTTCCCCATGTTTTTTTTCCTATTCGGCTTTTATCAGCCTAGTTCAGGCCAATCGGGGTCGAAAGTTTGACTTTTGGTCAAACTTTCCAATTAAGACTAGAAAAAAGCTTAAATGGTAGTAATTATACATAGAAACAATCTAATACTATTCTTGGCTCTTGAGAATCACGTTTTCTCCCCATTTGGGCTATACTCGGCTCTAATAAGGCTGAAGGCCAATCAGACTGAAAGTTTGACTTTTGGTCAAACTTCCTAATTAATATTAGAAACAAAGTTAGTTGGAAGTAATTGAACATAAAAGCGATGTAATACTAATCCCAGCTCTTAAGAACCACGTTTTTCCCATGTTTGTTCTTAATTCGGCTCTTATAAGGCCTAGTTTAGGCCAATCGGGACTGAAAGTTTGGGTTTTTGGTAAAACTTTCAAGTTAAGACTATAAATTAGTTTAATTGATAGTTATTTTTATATAGAAACTATGTAATACTACTCTCGACTTTTGAAAAGTACGTTTTCTCCCAGTTTAGGCCCTATTCGGCTCTTATAAGGCCTAGTTCTGGCCAATCGGGGCTGCAAGTTTGACTTTGGTTAAACTTTTCAATTAAGACTAGAAGTAAGGTTAATTGGTAGTATCTGTACATAGAAACTATGTAATACTACTCATGGCTATTGACAACCATGTTCTCTCCCTGTTTGGGCCTTATTCGACTCTTATATTGCTTAGCTCAGGCCAATCAAGGAAGAATGTTTGAACTTTGGTTAAACTTCTCAATTAACACTAGAAAAAAGGTTAATTAGAAGTAACTGTACGTAGAAACTATGTAATACTACTCCCGGCTCTTGATAACCACGTTTTATTCTTATTCGGGCCCTACAACACGGCTCTTATAAGGCCTAGTTCAGTTAATCAATGTTGAACCTTGGCTTTTAGTCAAACTTCTCATTTAAGACTAAAAATAAGCTTAATTAGTAATAATTGTACATAGAAACTATGTAATGCCACTCTCAGCTCTTGAAAATCAAGTTTTCCCCATGTTTATTCTTTATTCGGCTCATATAAGGCCCAAATCAGCCCAATCAAGGCTGAAGGTTTGTCTTTTGGTCAAATTTTCTAATTAAAACTAGAAATAAGATTAGTCGGTAGTATTTGTACATCGAAATTATGCAATACCACTCCCGGGTCTTAAGAACCACGTTTTCTCCCCGTTTGGGCCCTATTCGGCTCTTATATGGTTTAGTTCAATCCAATCAGGGCTGAAAGTTTGATTTTTAATCAAACTTCCTAATTATTACTAGAAATTAGGTTAATTAATAGAATTTATATATTGAAACTATATAATACCACTCCTGTCTCTTAAGAATGAAGTTTTCTTACTGTTTGGATCCTATCGGCTCTTATATGCCCTTAAGAACAACGTTTTCTTCCTAGTTCAGGCGAATCGTGGATGAAAGTTTGACTTTTAGTTAATTATACCAATTATGACTAGAAATAAGATTAAGTGGAAGTTATTGTACATAAATATTATGTAATACTACTCCCGGATCTTGAGAATCACGTTTTCCCCATGTTTGGGCCTTACTCGACTCTTATAAGGCATAATTTAGGCCATCAAGGTTAAAAGTTTGGATTTTGGTCAAACTTCCCAATTAAGACTAGAAATAAGTTAAATTGATAGTATTTGTGCATAAAAACTATGTAATACAACTCTCGGCTCTTGAAAATCATGTTTCCTCCCCATTTAGGCCCCTATTTGGCTCTTAAGGCCTATTTCACGCTATTCGGGGCTGAAAGTTTGAATTGTGACCAAACTTCCCTATTAAGACTAAAAACAAGGTAAATTGGTATTATTTATACATAGAAACTATTTAATAAGACTCACGGCTCTCGAAAACCATATTTTCTCCCCGTTTAGAGCCTATTTGATTCTTATAAGGCCTAGTTCAAACTAGTTGGGGCTGAAAGTTTGACTTCTGATCAATCTTCTTTATTAAGATTAGAAAGATGGTTAATAGATAGTATTTGTACATAGAAAGTGTGTAATACCATAACCGGATCTTGATAACCACGTTTTCTCCCTGTTTGGGTCCTATTGGGCTCTTATATGGCCTAATTCAGGCCAATCAGGGATGAAAACTTAACTTTTTGGTTAAACTTTCCAATTAAGTCTAGAAACAAGGTTAATTGATAGTAATTATGTATAAAAACTATATAATAATACTCTCGGCTCTTGAGAACCACATTTTCTCCCCTTTAAGCCTTACTCGGCTCTTATAAAGCCTAATTCAGGCCAATTAGGTGCGAAAGTTTGACTTTTTGTTAAACTTTCCAATTAATACTAGAAACAAAGTTAATTAAAAGTAATTGTACATATAAACTATGTAATACTGCTCGTGACTCCTGAGATCCAATTTTCCCCAATGTTTGTTCCCTATTCGGCTCCTATAAGGCCAAGTTTAGGCCAATTAGGGCTGAAATTTGGCTTTTAGTTAAACTTCCCAATTAAGATCAGAAATAAATTTAATTGATAGTATTGTGCTTAGAAACAATGTAATATTACTGCTGACTCTTGAGAATCACATTTTCCCTATATTTGTTTCCTACTCGGCTCTTATAAGGCCTAGTTAAGCCAAATCGGGCTGAAAGTTTGACTTTTGGTCAAACCGTCCAATTAAGACTAGAAATAAGTTTAATTAATAGTATTTGTATGTAGAAACTATGTAATACTACTCGAGGATCTTGAGAACAATATTTTCTCCCCATTTGAGCCCTACATGGCTCTTATAAGGCCTAGTTTAGGCCAATCAGGGTTGAAAGTTTGGTTTTTAGTCAAACTTCTCAATTAAGATTAGAAACAAGTTTAATTAGTAGTATTTGTATATAAAAACTATGTAATAGTACTCAGGCCCTTGAAGACCACGTTTTCACATCATTTGGACCCTACTCGGCTTTTATAAGACCTAGTTCTGACCAATAGAGGCTGAAAGTTTGAATTTTACTACATAATTTAGAGTACAAATAAGGCTAATTAATAGTAATTTCACATAGAAACTATGTAACACTACTACCGACTATTCAAAATCTTATTTTCTCCCTGTTTGGGCTCTATTATGCTCTTATAAGGTCTAGTTCGGGTATTAATCGTGGCTGAAAGCTTGACTTTTGTCCAAACTTTCCAATTAAAATTAGAAATAAGGTTAATAAGTAGTAATTGTATATAAAAACTATGTAATACTACTCACGGCTTGAACCCCATGTTTTCCCCTCGTTTCTCTATTCGGCTCTTATACGGCCAAGTACATGCCAATCGGGGCTGAAAGTTTGACTTTTAGTCAAACTTTCTAATTACGATTAGAAATAAAGTTAATTAGTAGAAATTAGAAATAGAAACTATGTAATATTATTCCCGGCTCGTGAAAATAATGTTTCCCCCCTGTTTGGGCCCCAATCGACTCTTATTAGATCTAATTCAGACCAATCTGGGCAGAAAGTTTACCTTTTGGTAAAAATTCCAATTAAGACCAGAAATAAAGTTAATTATTATTCGTATATAGAAATAATATAATACTACTCACAGATCTTGAAAACCATGTCTTCCCCCTGTTTGGGCCCTATTCGGCTATTATAGGGCCGAGTTCAAGTCAATCAAGGTTGAAATTTTGACTTTTGATCAAATTTCCAATTAAGGCTAAAAAAGGTTAATTTATTGCATTTCTATATAAAACTACATAATACTACTTACGGCTCTTGAAAATCATGTTTTCTTAACTTTTGGACCCTATTCAGCTCATAAGGCATAGTTAAGTCTAATCGAGACTGAAAGATTTGTTTTTGGTCAAATTTCCCTATTAAGACTTGAAACTAGGTTAATCAGTAGTAATCGTATATTGAAACTATGCAGTAATACTCCCGACTCTTGAAAACCACGTTGTCACCCCATTTAGGCCCTATTTGGCTCTTATAAGGCCTAGTTCAAGTCAATCGAGGCTAAAAGATTTGATTTTTGATCAAACTTCCCAATAAAGACTATAAATAAGGTTAATTTTTATTAATGATAAATAGAACTATGTAATACAACTTCCAATTCTTGAAAACCATGTTTTCCCCAATTTGGGTCCTATTTGGCTCTCATTAAAGCCTACTTCAGGCCAATCGGGCCTGATATTTAAATTTTAGTTAAACTTCCCAAATTAAGACTAGAAATAAGGTTAATTAGTAGTAATTATATGTAAAAACTATGTAAACTACTCACAGCAGTTGAAAAACATGTTTTCTCGATTCGCCTCTTATAAGGTCTAGTTCAGGCCAATCTGGGCTGAAAGTTTGACTTTTGGTCAAACTCCCAAATAAGAACTAAATATAAAGTTAATTCATAGTAATTCTACATAGAAACTATGCAATACTACTCCCGTCTCTTGAAAACCACATTTCCCCCTATTTTTCCTTGTTCAGCTCTTACAAGGCATAGTTTAGGCTAATCTGGGCTGAAAATTTGACTTTTGGTCAAACTTTCCAATTATGGACAGGAAAAAGGTTAATTCGTATTTGTACATAGAAATAATGTAATACCACTCTCGGCTCTTGAGAATAAAATTTTCTCCCTGTTTTGGCCCTATTTGGCTCTTATATGGCCCATTTCAGGCCATTCGTGGATGAAAGTTTGACTTTTGCTTAAACTTCCCAGTTAAGACTAGAAATAAATGTAATTGACAGTATTTGCACATAAACTATGTAATATAACTCCTGGCTCTTGAGAAACACACTTTCTCTCTGTTGTGGACCTATTCGGCTCTTATAAGGCCTACCTCAGGCTAATCGGGACTGAAAGTCACTTTTAGTCAAACTTCCCAATAAAGACCATAGAAATGAGGTTAAGTAGTAGTAATTGTCCATAGTAACTATATAATATTACTCTTAACTCTTAAGAACTAAGTTTTTCCCATGTTTATTCCCTATTCGGCTCTTATAAGCCTGATTTAGGCCACACGGAGCTGAAAGTTTTACTTTTAATCAAACTTCTCAATTAAGACTAAAAGTAAGTTTAATTTATATATTTGCATATGAAAATTATGTAATTCCACTCCTGGCTTTTGAATCATGTTTTCTCCTCGTTTAAGCCCTATTCTGCAATAAGGCCTAATTCTCGCTAATCGGGGCTAAAAGTTTGACTTGATTTTTAGTCAAACTTTCCAATTAAGATTAGAAAAAGGTTAACTAGTCGAAAATTATATATAAAAACGATGTAATACCACTCACGACTCCTTAAAACCAAGTTTTCTCCCCGTTTTGGCCTTATTCGGCTCTTATAATAGTTTAGACCAACCGGGGCTGAAAGTTTGACTTTTGATCAAAGTTCCCAATTAAGATTAGAAATATTGTTAATTGGTAGTATTTGTACATAGAAACTATGTAACACCATTTTCGGCTATTGAGAACCATATTTTCTATCCGTTTGGGTCCTACACGGCTCTTATATGGCCAATTTCAGGCCAGTCGGGGATAAAGATTGACTTTTGGTCTAACTTCATAATTAAGACAAGAAACAAGGTTAATTGAAAGTAATTATATATAAAATCTGTGTAATACTACTCTCGGCTCTTAACGTTTTCTCCCGGTTTGGGCCCTAATGGGCTCGTACAAGGCTTAGCTCAGCCAATCGGGGCCGAAAGTTTGGCTTTTGGTCAAATTTCACAATTAAAACTAGATACAAGTTTAATTAATAGTAACTGTACATAAAAACTATGTGTTACTACTCCCGGTTCTTGAAAACCACACTTTCCCTATGTTTTTTCCCTATTCGGCTTTTATCAGCCTAGTTCGACCAATCGGGGTTGAAAGTTTGACTTTTGGTCAAACTTTCCAATTAAGACTAGAAAAAAGCTTAATTTGTAGTAATTATACATAGAAACAATCTAATACTATTCTCGGCTCTTGAGAATCACGTTTTCTCCCCATTTGGGCTATATTCGGCTCTAATAAGGCTGAAGGCCAATCAGACTGAAAGTTTGACTTTTGGTCAAACTTCCCAATAAATACTAGAAACAAAGTTAGTTGGAAGTAATTGAACATAAAAGCTATGTAATACTAATCCCAGCTCTTGAGAACCACGTTTTTCCATGTTTGCTCTTAATTCGGCTCTTATAAGGCCTAGTTTAGGCCAATCGGGACTGAAAGTTTGGGTTTTTGGTAAAACTTTCAAGTTAAGACTATAAATTAGTTTAATTGATAGTTATTTTTATATAGAAACTATGTAATACTACTCTCGGCTTTTGAAAAGCACGTTTTCTCCCAGTTTAGGCCCTATTCAGCTCTTATAAGGCCTAGTTCTGCCCAATCGGGGCTGAAAGTTTAACTTTGGTCAAACTTTCCAATTAAGACTAGAAGTAAGGCTAATTGGTAGTATCTGTACATAGAAACTATCTAATACCATTTCCATCTATTGAGAACCATATGTTCTATCCGTTTGGGCCCTACTCGGCTCTTATATGGCCAATTTCAGGCCAATCGGGGATGAATGATTGACTTTTCCTCAAACTTCATAATTAAGACTAGAAACAAGGTTAATTGAAAGTAATTATACATAAAATCTGTGTATACTCTAGGCTCTTAAGAACCACGTTTTCTCCCTTTTGGGCCCTAATGGGCTTGTATAAAGCTTAGCTCAAGCCTATCAGGGCCGAAAGTTTGGCTTTTGGTCAAATTTCACAATTAAAACTAGATACGAGTTTTAATAATAGTAACTGTACATTAAAACTATGTGTTACTACTCCCGGTTGTTGAAAATCACACTTTCTCCATGTTTTTTCCCTATTCGGCTTTTATCAGGCCTAGTTCAGGCTAATCAGGGCCGAAAGTTTGACTTTTGGTCAAACTTTCCAATTAAGACTAGAAAAAAGCTTAATGGTAGTAATTATACATAGAAATAATCTTATACTACTCTCGGCTCTTGAGAATCACATTTTCACCCTATTTGGGCGATACTCGGCTCTAATAAGGCAGAAGGCCAATCAGACTGAAAGTTTGACTTTTGGTCAAACTTCCCAATTAATACTAGAAACAATGTTATTTGGAAGTAATTAAACAAAAAACTATGTAATACTAATCCCAGCTTTTGAGAACCACGTTTTTCCATGTTTGTTCTTAATTCAGCTCTTATAAGGCCTAGTTTAGGCCAATCGGGGCTGAAAGTTGGCTTTTTGGTAATACTTTCAAATTAAGACTATAAATTAGTTTAATTGATAGTTATTTTTATATAGAAATTATGTAATACCACTCTCGGCTTTTTAAAAGCACGTTGTCTCCCAGTTTAGGCCCTATTCGGCTCTTATAAGGCCTAGTTCTAGCCAATCGGGGCTTAAAGTTTGACTTTAGTCAAACTTTCCAATTAAGACTAAAAGTATGATTAATTGGTAGTATTTGTACATAGAAACTATATAATACAACTCATGGCTATTGACAACCATATTTTCTCCCTGTTTGCGTCTTATTTGACTCTTATATGCTTAGCTCAGGCCAATCAGGGATGAATGTTTGAATTTTCGTCAAACTTCTTAATAACACTAGAAATAAGGTTAATTGGAAGTAACTGTACATAGAAACTATGTAATACTACTCCCAGCTCTTGATAACCACGTTTTATTCTTGTTCGGGCCCTACACGGCTCTTATAAGGCCTACTTCAGTCAATCAGGGTTGAACCTTGGCTTTTAGTCAAACCTCTCATTTAAGACTAAAAATAAGCTTAATTAGTAGTAATTGTACATAGAAACTATGTAATGCCACTCTCAGCTCTTGAAAATCACGTTTTCCCCATGTTTATTCTTTATTCGGCTCATATAAGGCCCAAATCAGCCCAATCAGTGCTGAAGGTTTGTCTTTTGGTTAAACTTTCTAATTAAGAGTAGAAATAAGATTAGTTGGTAGTATTTGTACATAGGAATTATGTAATACCACTCCGGGTCTTAAGAACCACGTTTTCTCCCCGTTTGGCCCTATTCGGCTCTTATATGGCCTATGCAATCCAATCAGGGCTGAAAGTCTGATTTTTAACAAACTTCTAATTATTACTAGAAATTAGGTTAATTGATAGAATTTATATATTGAAACTATGTAATACCACTCCTGTCTCTTAAGAACGAAGTTTTCTTCCTGTTTGGGCCCTATTCGGCTCTTATATGCCCTTAAAAATAACGTTTTCTTCCTAGTTCAGGCCAATCGTGGATGAAAGTTTGACTTTAGTTAAATATACCAATTATGAATAGAAATAAGGTTAAGTGGTAGTAATTGTATATAAATATTATGTAATACTACTCTTGGATATTGAGAACCACGTTTTCCCCATGTTTGAGCCTTACTCGGACTTATAAGGCATAGTTTAGGCCCATCAAGGTTGAAAGTTTGGCTTTGGTCAAACTTCTCAATTAAGACTAGAAATAAGTTTAATTGATAGTATTTGTGCATAGAAACTATGTAATACCACTCTCGGCTCTTGAAAATCATGTTTCCTCCCCGTATAAGCCATTATTTGGATCTTAAGGCCTATTTCAGGCTATTCGGGGCTGAAAGTTTGAATTGTGACCAAACTTCCCTATTAAGACTAAAAACAAGGTAATTGGTATTATTTATACATAGAAAACTATTTAATAAGACTCACGGCTCTCGAAAACCATATTTTCTCCCCGTTTGGAACCTATTTGGTTCTTATAAGGCCTAATTCAAACTAGTTGGGGCTGAAAGTTTGACTTTTAATCAATCTTCTCTATAAGACTAGAAAGAAGGTTAATTTATAGTATTTGTACATAGAAAGTGTGTAATACCACAACCGGATCTTAATAACCACGTTTTCTCTCCCGTTTGGGTCCTATTGGGCTCTTATATGGCCTAATTCAGGCCAATAAGGGATGAAAACTTAACTTTTTAGTTAAACTTTTCAATTAAGTCTAGAAACAAGGTTAATTGATAGTAATTGTATATAAAAAATATATAATAATACTCTCAACTCTTGAGAACCACGTTTTCACCCCTTTAAGCCTTACCCGGCTCTTATAAAGCCTAATTCAGGCCAATCAGGGCGAAAGTTTGACTTCTTGTTAAACTTTTCAATTAATACTAGAAACAAAGTTAGTTGAAAGTAATTGTATATAAAACTATGTAATACTGCTCGTGACTCCTGAGAACCAATTTTCCCCAATATTTGTTCCCTATTCGGCTCCTATAAGGCCAAGTTTAGGCCAATCAGGGCTGAAATTTGGTTTTTAGTTAAACTTCTCAATTAAGACTAAAATAAATTTAATTGATAGTATTTGTGCTTAGAAACAATGTAATACTACTGCTGACTCTTGAGAACCACATTTTCCCTATATTTGTTTCTTATTCGGCTCTTATAAGGCCTAGTTAGGCCAAATCGGGCAGAAAGAAAGTTTGTCTTTTGGTAAAAATTCCCAATTAAGACCAGAAATAAAGTTAATTATTATTATTCATATATAGAAATAATGTAATATTACTCACAAATCTTGAAAACTATGTCTTCCCCCTGTTTGGGCTCTATTCGGCTCTTATAGGGCCTAGTTCAAGTCAATCAAGGCTGAAAATTTTGACTTTTGATCAAATTTCCAATTAAGACTAAAAAAAGGTTAATTTATTGCATTTGTATATAAAAACTACGTAATACTACTTACGGCTCTTGATAATCATGTTTTCTTAACTTTTGAACCCTATTCAGCTCATAGGCATAGTTAAGTCTAATCGAGACTGAAAGATTGGGTTTTTGTTAAACTTCCCTATTAAGACTTGAAACTAGGTTAATTAGTAGTAATTGCATATTGAAACTATGCAGTAATACTCCCGACTCTTAAAAAACCCGTTGTCACCCCATTTAGGCCCTATTTGGCTCTTATAAGGCCTAATTCAAGTCAATCGAGGCTAAAAGATTTGATTTTTGATCAACTTCCAAATAAAGACTATAAATAAGGTTAATTTTTATTAATTATATATAGAACTATGTAATATAACTCCCAATTCTTGAAAACCATGTTTTCTTCAATTTGGGTCCTATTTGGCTCTCATTAAGGCCTACTTCAGGCCAATCGAGGCTGATATTTAACTTTTAGTTAAACTTCCCAAATTAAGACTAGAAATAAGGTTAATTAGTAGTAATTATAGGTAAAAAATATGTAAACTACTCACGGCAGTTGAAAAACATTTTTCTCCCTGTTAGGGCCCGATTCGCCTCTTATAAGGCTTAGTTCAGGCAATCTGGGCAGGCCAATCTGGGCTGAAAGTTTGACTTTTGGTCAAACTCCCAACGAGGACTAGAAATAAAGTTAATTCGTAGTAATTCTATATAGAAAATGCAATATTACTCCCGTCTCTTGGAAACTACCCTGTTTTTTCCTTGTTCAGCTCTTACAAGGCATACTTAGGCTAATCTGAGCTGAAAGTTGATTTTTGGTCAAACTTTCCAATTAAGGACATGAAAAGGTTAATTTGTATATATAAATAATGTAATACCACTCTCGGCTCTTGAGAATAAAGTTTTCTCCCTGTTTTGGCCCTATTTGGCTCTATGGCCTACTTCAGGCCATTCGGGGATGAAAGTTGACTTTTGGTCAAACTTTTTAGTTAAGACTAGAAATAAATTTAATTGATAGTATTTGTACATAAACTATGTAATACAACTCCTGGCTCTTGAGAAACACACTTTCTCCCTGTTGTGGACCGATTTGGCTTTTAAAAGGCCTAGATCAGGCTAATCGGGACTGAAAGTCACTTTTATCAAACTTCCTAATTAAGACCATAGAAATTAGGTTAAGTGGTAGTAATTGTCCATAGTAACTATGTAATACTACTCTTAACTCTTAAGAACCAAGTTTTCCCCATGTTTGTTCCCTATTCGGCTCTTATAAGCCTGATTAGGATTTAAGCGAGTGCGGAGCTGAAAGTTTTACTTTTAATCAAACTTCTCAATTCAGACTAAAAGTAAGTTTAATTCATGTATTTGCACATGAAAACTATGTAATTCCACTCCTGGCTCTCGAAATCATGTTTTCTCTTCGTTAGGCCCTATTCTGTAGTAAGGCCTAATTCTTGCTAATCGGGGCTGAAAGTTAAACTTGATTTTTGGTTAAACTTTCCAATTAAGATTAGAAAAAGGTTAATTAGTCATAAATTGTATATAGAAATGATGTAATACCACTCACGACTCATGAAAACCTAGTTTTCTCCCCCTTTGGCCCTATTCGGCTCTTATAAGGCCTAGTTCAGAGCAACCGGGGCTGAAAGTTTGACTTTTGGTCAAAGTCCCAATTAAGATTAGAAATATTGTTAATTGGTAGTATTTGTACATAGAAACTATGTAATACCATTTCGGCTATGAGAACCATATTTCTATCCTTTTGGGCCCTACTCGGCTCTTATATGGCCAATTTCAGGCCAATCGGGGATGAATGATTGACTTTGGTCAAACTTCATAATTAAGACTAGAAATAAGGTTAATTGAAAGTAATTATACATAAAATCTGTGTAATACTACTCTCAGCTCTTAAAAACTACGTTTTTCTCCCTGTTTGGCCCTAATGGGCTCGTATAAGGCTTAGCTTAAGCCAAGCAGGGCCGAAAGTTTGGCTTTTAGTCAAATTTATAATTAAAACAAGAAACAAGTTTAATTAATAGTAACTGTACAAAAAAACTATGTGTTACTACTCCCGGTTCTTGAAAACCACACTTTCCCCATATTTTTCCCTATTCGGCTTTTATCTCCCCTAGTTCAGGCCAATCGAGGCTGAAAGTTTGACTTTTGATCAAACTTTCCAATTAAGACTAGAAAAAAATCTTAATTGGTAGTAATTATATATAGAAACAATCTAATACTACTCTCGGCTCTTGAGAATCACGTTTTCTCCCCATTTGGGCTATACTCGGCTCTAACAAGGCTGAAGGCCAATCAGACTGAAAGTTTGACTTTGGTCTAACTTCCCAATTAATACTAGAAACAAAGTTAGTTGGAATAAATTGAACATAGAAGCTATGTAATACTAATCCCAGCTCTTGAGAACTTGCGTTTTTCCCATGTTTGTTCTTAATTCGGCTCTTATAAGGCCTAGTTTAGGCCAATCGGGACTGAAAGTTTGGGTTTTTGGTAAAACTTTCAAGTTAAGACTATAAATTAGTTTAATTGATAGTTATTTTTATATAGAAACTATGTAATACCACTCTCGACTTTTGAAAAGCACGTTTTTCTCCCAGTTTAGGCCCTATTCTGCTCTTATAAAGCCTAGTTCTGACAATCGGGGCTGAAAGTTTGACTTTGGTCAAACTTTCCAATTAAGACTAGAAGTAAGGTTAATTGGTAGTATTTGTATATAGAAACTATGTAAATACTCATGGCTATTGACAACCATGTTTTCTCCCTGTTTCGGCCTTATTCGACTCTTATATGGCTTAGCTCAGGCTAATCAGGAAGAATGTTTGAATTTTGGTTAAACTTCTCAATTGACACTAGAAATAAGGTTAATTGGAAGTAACTGTACATAGAAACTATGTAATACTACCCCGGCTCTTGATAACCACGTTTTATTCTTGTTCGAGCCCTACACGACTCTTATAAGGCCTAGTTCAGTCAATCAAGGTTGAACCTTGGCTTTTAGTCAAACTTCTCATTTAAGACTAAAAATAAGCTTAATTAGTAGTAATTGTATATAGAAACTATGTAATGCCACTCTCAGCTCTTGAAAATCAAGTTTTCACCATGTTTATTCTTTATTGGTTCATATAAGGCCCAAATCAGAAAAATCGGGGCCGAAGGTTTATCTTCTGGTCAAACTTTCTAATTAAGACTAGAAATAAGATTAGTCGGTAGTATTTGTACATCAAATTATGCAATACCACTCCCAGGTCTTAAGAACCACGTTTTCTCCCCATTTGGGCCCTATTCGGCTCTTATATAGCCTAGTTCAATCCAATCAGGGCTGAAAGTTTGATTTTTGATCAAACTTCCTAATTATACTAGAAATTAGGTTAATTGATAGAATTTATATATTGAAAATGTAATACCACTCCTGTCTCTTAAGAACGAAGTTTTCTTCCTGTTTGGGCCCTATTCGGCTCTTATATGCCCTTAAGAACAACGTTTTCTTCCTAGTTCAGGCCAATCGTGGATGAAAGTTTGACTTTTAGTTAAATATACCAATTATAACTAGAAATAAGGTTAAGTGGTAGTTATTGTACATAAATATATGTAATACTACTCCTGGATCTTGAGAATCACGTTTCCCCATGTTTGAGCCTTACTCGGCTCTTATAAGGCATAATTTAGGCCCATCAAGGTTAAAAGTTTGGCTTTTGGTCAAACTTCCCAATTAAGACTAGAAATAAGTTTAATTGATAGTATTTGTGCATAGAAACTATGTAATACCACTCTCGGCTCTTGAAAATCATGTTTCCTCCCTATTTAGGCCCCTATTTGGCTCTTAAGGCCTATTTCAGGCTATTCGGGGCTGAAAGTTTGAATTGTGACCAAACTTCCCTATTAGGACTAAAAACAAGGTAAATTGGTATTGTTTATATATAGAAACTATTTAGTAAGACTCACGGCTCTCGAAAACCATATTTTCTCCCCGTTTAGAACCTATTTGGTTCTTATAAGGCCTAGTTCAAACTAGTTAGGGCTGAAAGTTGACTTTGATCAATCTTCTCTATTAAGACTAGAAAGAAGGTTAATAGATAGTATTTATACATAGAAAGTGTGTAATACCAAAACCGGATCTGATAAACACGTCTTCTCCCCGTTTGGGTCCTATTGGGCTCTTATATGGCCTAATTCAGGCCAATCAGGGATGAAAACTTGACTTTTGTTTAAACTTTCCAATTAAGTCTCGAAACAAGGTTAATTGATAGTAATTGTATACAAAAACTATATAATAATACTCTCGGCTCTTGAGAACCACGTTTTCTCCCCCTTTAAGCCATACTCGGCTCTTACAAAGCCTAATTCAGGCCAATCAGGGGCGAAAAGTTTGACTTTTTGTTAAACTGTCCAATTAATTCTAGAAACAAAGTTAATTGAAAGTAATTGTACATATAAACTATGTAATATTGCTCGTGACTCCTGAGAACCAATTTCCCCAATGTTTGTTCCCTATTCGGCTCCTATAAGGTGAAGTTTAGGCCAATCAGGGCTGAAATTTGACTTTTGGTTAAACTTCTCAATTAAGATTAGAAATAAATTTAATTGATAGTATTTGTGCTTAGAAACAATGTATACTACTGCTGACTCTAGAGAACCACATTTCCCAATATTTGTTTCTTATTCGGCTCTTATAAGGCCTAGTTAGGCCAAATCGGGCTGAAAGTTTGACTTTTGGTCAAATTTACCAATTAAGACTAGAAATAACTTTAATTAATAGTACTTATTTATAAAAACTATGCAATACTACTCTCGGATCTTGAAAACAATATTTTCTCCCCGTTTGAGCCCTATTTGGCTCTTATAAGGCCTAGTTTAGCCAGTCAGGGCTGAAAGTTTGGTTTTCAGTCAAACTTCGAGATAAGATTAGAAACAAGTTTAATTAGTAGTATTTGTATATAAAAACTATGTAATACTACTCAGGCCCTTGAAGACCACGTTTTCACATTATTTGGACCCCACTCGGCTTTTATAAGACCTAGTTCTGACTAATAGAGGCTGAAAGTTTGAATTTTAGTCAAACTTCATAATTAAGAGCACAAATAAGGCTAATTAATAGTAATTGCACATAGAGAAAAATGTAATACTACTACCGACTATTCAAAATCTTATTTTCTTCCCGTTTGGGCTCTATTCCGCTCTTAAAAGGTCTAGTTCAGGCTAATCGAGGCTGAAAGCTTGACTTTTGTCCAAACTTTCCAATTAAGATTAGAAACAAGGTTAATAAGTAGTAATTGTATATAGAAACTATGTAATACTATTCACGACTCTTGAACACATGATTTTTCCTCGTTTCTCTATTCGGCTCTTATACGACCTAGTACATGCTAATTGGGGCTGAAAGTTTGACTATAGGTCAAACTTTCTAATTAAGACTAGAATAAAGTTAATTAGTAGTAATCATTTGTAAAAAACTATGTAAACTACTCATGGCAGTTGAAAAACATGTTTTCCCCCCATTTGGGCCCGATTCGCCTCTTATAAGGCCTAGTTCAGGCCAATCTGGGCTGAAAATTTGACTTTTGGTCAAACTCCTAAATAAGAACTAGAAATAAAGTTAATTCGTAGTAATTCTACATAGAAACTATGCAATACTACTCCCTTCTCTTGGAAACCACAAGGCATAGTTTAGGCTAATCTGGGCTGAAAGTTTGACTTTTTGTCAAACTTTCAATTAAGGACAGGAAAAAAGGTTATTGTATTTGTACATAGAAATAATGTAATACCACTCGGCTCTTGAGAATAAAGTTTTCTCCCTGCTTTGGCCTTATTTGGCTCTTATGTGGCCTACTTCAGGCCATTCGGGGATGAAAGTTTGACTTTTGGTCAAACTCCCAGTTAAGACTAGAAATAAATTTAATTTATGGTATTTGTACATTAACTATGTAATACACCTCCTGGCTCTTGAGAAACACACTTTCACCCTGTTGTGGACCTATTCGGCTCTTATAAGATCTAGCTCAGGCTAATTGGGACTGAAAGTCACGTAGTCAAACTTCCCAATAAAGAATAGAAATGAGGTTAAGTGGTAGTAATTGTCCATAGTAACTAGGTAATACTACTCTTAACTCTTAAGAACCAAGTTTTCCCCATGTTTGTTCCCTATTCGACTCTATAAGCCTGATTTAGGCTAAGCGGAGCTGAAAGTTTACTTTTAATTAAACTTCTCAATTAAGACTAAAAGTAAGTTTAGTTTATGTATTTGCACATGAAAACTATGTAATTCCACTCCTGGCTCTTGAAATCATGTTTTCTCTTCGTTTAGGCCTTATTCTGCAGTAAGGCCTAATTCTCGCTAATCGGGGCTGAAAGTTTAACTTGATTTT